>JASGXE010012386.1:0-42151 GCA_030068105.1 Sinentomon sp. SZTP_YWyxl
TCGAGAGGGGGGATTTTGACAGAGGGAGATCGTGTGGATCAAGATGGGATGGATAAGATGCAAAAAGGGAAAGAGGAGTTAAAATTAAGTCGAAGGGAGGCAAAGTTTAGTGTTGGAGATTTGGTGGTGGTGAGACATAGGCAAGATGGTGTGGCGGTGGACAAACTTCAAGTGAGATGGGAAGGTCCATACTGCATAAGGAGGATGTTGTCAGAAGTAAAATGCGAGGTTGAGGATGTGAAGACAAGAGAGATACAGGGAATGGTGCATGTGCGAGATGTGAAAATGGTTTGGGTAAGAAAAGGAGATGGGTGAGAAGAGAGGTAGGCAAGGGCAACCTCTAAAGAAAAACTAGCCCAGAAAGTTAAAAACTTTGTTGATGGTTTAGAGATTGATGATTTCTTTGTTTCCTGGTACCTAATTTACTTTGTTAATTGAAGAGTTTTGTCGATGTATGTTGGTGGAAAGTTATTTTTGGTCATGTGTACCTCCTATTGTTTGCACTGTTTGTTATCCAGTTTAATAAAATGATGTTATGGGAGTGATGGAATTTTGTGAAATTTGTTTGATTTCTCATTGAATTTGTGCAGTTCTTCCTTTTGGGGTTTGATGGTCTGGTTTTTGAGGTGAGATGTGAGTGAGAGGAGGGGGAGGGAAACTAATTAGATTGACACTTTTTGAGAGGGAGGATGTGTGACGGACAGATAAATATAAGTGTCAATCTAATTATTTTCTTTTCTATTCCTCTAGGTGGGTTGGGGGGGTAGAAAGATTTGAAGTCAAAATGTTTCATCCGGAGGCTTGTGCTTGTTTAAGATCCAGCCTTACATGGGTTGGAGAAAAGCATTAAGGCCCATATGATCCTGTTTTGGAGAATGGTGAAACGTGAACCAGCCCTGGCATCGGAGGTCGAGAGAGAGAAAGAGGGATAGACTTGTAACCCAGATGAAATGGATCGAGTGTTGGCCTACAGAGGCTAATGAACGAGTTGGTGACCACAGCCACATCTTGTCAAGTCCCTGGGGTTGGACTGTTGGTGGAAGGAATGTGCTCTGAGATACCTACCATATCAAGCGGCAAACCATGGTGTTTTTGATCAAATTAAAACTAAGTTGGTGAAGAGAACATTCTGCCGGGTCAACAGCAGTGATTGGAAAGTTGAGTGCCCATTGCCCAATTGATCAGATCTGGAGGTGTGGATGATATAGCCTACTGCCCTGTTTCGAGAGTGTCCATATCGGGAAAGAACTTTGTGGGTGAGAAGGAAGTTGCCCATGCCATTTACGAAGGAGGAAGAAAATTGGTGAAATCTATTGTTTCTCTGAGATGATTATAGAACTGTCTCCTAAATGTATGTTGTGTATTTAAAGTTGTTATCTATTTTTATTTCTTTCTCTTTTGTTTAAATAAATTTAGATAGTGATACTGAACACAGCTGGTAGGGTTAGGCCAAAACTTGATAGGATTGTGTCTGGCCAGTTGGCTAACTTAAGTGAATAATTCTGAAGAATCCTTGCTGGAAGACGGTCAAGTAAGAAAGAACGTGTAGAAGCTAAAACAAAGCAAGAGGTAAGACTAGTGACAGCACTAGGTAGACCTGTACGCTGCAAGGTGTCAATGGTGGTGAAAGCAGCCAACCAAAGGTGGTCAATGATGGTCAAAGGTGGCCACCTTGGACCATCTGGCCATCATTATAGGACCTTTGACCACCTTTGACTAATATTTGACCCACTTGACCACCTTTGACCACCATTGACCACCTATGACGACATTGACTATCCTTTACCACCTTTCACCACCCTTGACCACCTTTGACCACCCTTGACCATCATTGACCACGTTTGACCATCATTTGCACCTTTGACCACCTTTGACTACGTTTAACCATAATTGACAAGAATTGACCACCCTGACCACCTTTGACCATCATTCACCACCTTAAAGAGTCATTGACCACCATTGACTACATTTGAGCATCATTGGCAACTTTGACCATCATTGACCACCTTTGACAACGTTTGACCATAATTGACAAGAATTGACCACCTGTGACCACCCTTGACCACCTTTGACCATCATTCACCACCTAAAACAGTCATTGACCACCATTGACCACATTTGAGCATCATTGGCAACTTTGACCATCACTGACCACGTTTGACCATCATTGACAAGCATTGACCACGTTTGACCATCATTGACACCTTTGGCGTTGACCACGCATGGTGTTCATCCCGTTCGTGGAGAAAAACGCCCAAACAGGAGACAAAACCGAAGGTCACTCACGAGCGTTGGCCCGAATACAGGCAGTGCAGGAGTCCATTTGCGACTTCTTTCATCGCTAACGCTCGCACTGCCATCTTCTGGATTTCTCCATGGAACTAAAATTCAAGATGGCTTCGCGGAGTCGCAATACTTTATCCTCTATGCTCTGCAGGAACCATACCTTCCAAATCACCCAGGTTTAAAGTCCAAAATAATGTAATTCACGAGATCCTTGTCATCCGTAATTTTTCCTGCAACTGCAGAACGAATCTTGTGAAAATAAAATCTTTCTTTGAGCTAAGAGCAAGTAGCTCTCAATGTGAGTTGAGAGTGGTGTAGGCACTTACGTTACAGTTGTCAAAGAAGATAAAAACAATAAAAATAATGAAAAAAATATTTTTTATCTTCTTTGACAACTGTACGGAAGTGATTGCAACACTCTCAACTCAACTCATCATGCCTTCCGCCAGCTCCACAGTTATTAAGCACTCAATATGATGCCAATTCAGAATCAATCATTGCGATACCAGTCATCAGATCAGAAAAAGTTCCATCCCAGACATGGTTCCAGCTAAACAGAGGTTTCTGAAATTGGAACACTTTTCTTGTCACATCCCTTATTCTAACCAAAAAATTGAACATGATTCTGTAGAGTGAAGATTTTGTTGCTCAGCCAAATGGATCACAGAGCAGCCAGTTTTGCCTGGAGGAAAGGAATTGTCAATGCACCTATTTTTCCCCAAAACCTCATTTTTTGCAGGAAATGAGCAAAAATATGTTCTCTGTTCGTGTGATTTTTTAAACCATTAGGCCCCAGGTACCTAATCAAAAGTAAAACAACTGAGATGTGACAAGCCAATCGGCTGAAACAAAAATGTTTCCACATTTGAATGAAACGGAAATTTTTTTTGTAGGCCTCAGAGTAAAGCTTCCATGTACTTTATGGCAATATTCTTGCCGTCATCATTGGCCAGATATCTGATGCTCTGAGATCCGAATTAGGTAGGCCTATATTTTTTTTTGTGAAATGAAAAAAAAATTGGTCTTGCCAATCAAAATCAAACCGCAGGGTCCCTGATCACATATTTTGTCAGCAGCACATCCCAATGTGGCTTGCACTGGTTCCCATCTGAACACCTAAGGGACTCGGATGGGAGACCGTCCTTGTACCTCTGGACATCTGGCTCTGGTGTTGAAAGGGGGCTTAGTGGCCAGAGGCCATCATTCTTTGGATGGGACGTTTAGCATGAGTTTCCATGTGCAGAATCACGTTATGAGCACATTAAAGAATACCTACCTAACTTCTGTCTGTTCCAGAAATAGCCCGAGCAAGTAACTATTGGTACAGGGAAGGCCATTGGGCCTAGCAGCGACCGCTGTCCGCATTAACAGCTCTGTGACACGAAGTATAACTTACCACCAGCCTGTGGATGTTCGTAAGTAAAGATCCACAACGAATATCAGAAAAATACCAACCGCTTAACCAACTGAACTGAATTGGCTTTCTTGCTTTGCTCAGGTGATGTTGGGGTGTCGGGAGTCGGCATTTTCCAAAAGCAAATGGCTGCAGCACAGTAAAGTACCTGCCTAATTACCTAAGTGTGAATTGGGAGATACCTAGGTACTTACCTTCTCTAATTTGTCTTCCTGTTTTTTCCTACTTTGCATTATTTATTTTTTTCTTTATTCTTCAGGTCCAGTTAATAACAGGTAGGGGTACCTACCTGGCACCAAAAATACTTCATCAGATAGAATGGCTTTCATTCACATGTTCGGTATTTTTGGCAGCTTGGTGGCATTTGGAACCTACGTTTTCTTTTACGGAAGATGGCTCTCTACGTTTCTTCTCATATTTGGCCTGATATCATCTTCACTGATGGGTGTATCAGGTGTCCTTGCAGCTCACATTTTGCTATCTCGAAAGTTCAGAAATGTTATTAGGTTTCCAGATATTCCCAGTCAAATGAAATTAGCCAATATGGTTAGTATTTGCAGCTGGCTGTTCTATTTGGCGTGGAACTGTGCAGTGTTTAAGATCTGCACTTAGTAGGGGCCTAATGATTTTACATGCTTTTGGACGAAGATTTTGGTGCTTTAAAACAGTTTCGGTGATAAAAACAGTTCCGGTGATAATTTCTGCACTACCTATGTGTTACGGTGGGGAGAGAGGTTGCGAGGAATGAAAATCCTCTCCGTTGTTTAGTTGTGGGGATTTTGATACAAGTAGGTCGGTCCGCTCTACCTACTTCCTTGCCCCGCAACAGAGACCACAAAGGATTTCAATTCCTCGCGACTTCTCTGCTTCGTTGATGGTGTAATGTTTTCTTGTAGGTACCACCATAACATGTAAGGCTGCATGTAAGGCCCTTGTCGAGGGCTGCAAAAAGTCAAGTGCACGGGAGCAATGTTCCAGGGAGTTATTTTTTTCGAAATCACATACAATAATGGGGCCTGCTAAATGGTACCTGGATGTGAATACCTACATGTCAGAAAACTGTCATAGGGTAGACATCCATAACTTTATGGTGAACATAAACTTCGACCAGTTCATGGGGGTTTTAAATATAAAGTTTCCATTCTTATTCTTGATGACGAAAATTTCTGTTTGAGAATTGGCCTGGCAGAAGTTTTATGGTTTTGGTGCCAACTGAAGTTGACCTGTGGGACAAAATGCCACAGTGTGTGCTCGTGACACTTGTTCAAGCTCACAGAGCTTGTGGGTTGTGGAATATGTCCAAGATTTCAGTAGGTATCAAAATAAAGATGTCATTTTGTCACCATTGCGTGCTGGGCCAAGCAGTGCCTGTACAGGCACGGAAGAGTTGCTCTTGCTTTTTTTTATTGGTCCCGAATTGGGAACACCTGCCAGGGATGGTCTGAGACATATGCCACAGCTTATATTATGAACACTACAACCAACCCCCTGACAGGTATTTCCAATCAATAAGACTTCCTTTGACCCTTCCAACAAAAATCAGAATTCGTCATGTCTCCTGCTATTGAGGGCATGGGAAGACTAGGTACCAACTCATCCTTTTCAAAGTCAGTTAACACAAGGTGAATGCTTCCAACAAGAAAAAATAATTAAATAAAATAAAATCTTAATTGTCACCCACTAGGTAGGTATTTGATGCTGTGGAGGCTAGCCGCATATTGATTGAACAACCTTGCCCAAATTTGCAAGACATCCATGAATCACTGTGGATTATGTAGTTGGATAGCAATCTTGGACAAGTTTACGATATTCCCTCCGGAATCCAAAACTTTAATAGCACTGCAAGCCCACTCTTCAAGTTTAAATACTTTGGTGCCAAATCAACTCCTGACTTGGTTCCTGGAGTAAGACACAGAATAGGTGTGCCAGTTTTTTTCAAAGTTTTGCACCATGCCTATTGCCAATGAATTTTTCTCATTCTAACAGGCTGGGCTCTCCATTCTTCTGTCGATTTAGCTCGAGAATGCTCTCTGTCACTAATTTTATCGTTCTCCTCTGTGTGCTTCTGACGAACTTGGCCCTCCTTTCCCTCTATGCATGTAAAAAGTTGCGACTGTTCCGATTTTAGTAAAAAATCCTGCTGCAGTAGTTAAAGATCCTCTCAAGGCCAGGGAGGTTAAAATCTCACCTGTATAAAGCGTTGTTGCAATCTGATTTTATATCTACCGCATTCCTCCTTGGATTAAGGTGAAGAAAAAAGTGTCTGTGGCAACAGTTAAATGGAAAAAACATGTAGGAGTAGGTACCTGCCTGCATTAACCGGTCAAGCCCGAGCGCTGTACATTTACTACCGCTAGGAAAACACTCTGCGGACGAGCGAAGTAAATATTCGTCAATGCGGCCAAGATGTGATTGTACAAACGACGTAAATGCACGTCCGCATGTGCATTCCATTTTCAAGGGATTTGAATTTAATTACGTAATATCAACACCACTCAATCGCGAAAACTGCCAGAAAAAAAAAAGCGATCCGCAGGCGTTTATTCCGCCAAAATCGGTCCAACCATTTTCAATCAGCGCACTTTTCAAATTCCCGCTTTTTGTTAGTTGTTCTTTTGTTCCCTTGTCGAAGGCGCCTTTTTTCACGATATGACGCAACATCAGCTCCCGCCGAAATTCGAATTTTCGGGCAGAACAGCAGCGCGCTCTCGCGGACGCTTGTTTCGCGTGATTTGCTGCAACCGTTTCAAAAGGCGTCGCATTGAAATTTCCTGTTTTTTCCCGTTTTTGTTAATTTTGATGAGGTTTGAAGCGTTTTGTGAGTATCTTGGCCGTTTTTTTTGTGCGGAGGTGTTTTTTTTTTTGTTGAAAACATTAAATTTTAGGCGATTTTAATGACACTGAGCTATGTTTCAGTTATTCTGGCTATGTTGGGCGGGAAATGCTTGCATTTCCGATTTTTCCGTTTTTCGAAAATCCTTGCAGATATTATTAATTCCGTCACGGGCGACATTCCGTGTTTCCGAAACGCGCGGAAAAAATTTTTAAAACCAGAATTCGCAATTTCGGGATTGACCGGTTAAATCTGCCGCTAGGTACCTACTCTGAATTTGTGACATCATTTGAAGCTTCATATGAGCTGGGGCCCATCCACATTCAGATTTGAGGAAGGATGCAACAAATGGGAAGTAGGCCTACCTACCAGACCTGGGAGTTTCTATGCTCTTTAAAAGTGTTCCCGTAGTTTCTTTTTTTTTTTTGTGTACCTATTCAAAGCAGGTAGCTATTGCTGTCATTCCTATTTGAAATGGACGTCTTCAGGGAAAATGCATGGGAATTTTTCACATTATTTTTTTCCTGTTATTTCAGCAGAGTACCCTCGATGCACCATTTTTGCTTCACAGTGATAAAATGCAGCCACTTCCACTGCAGCAACATCAGCATCAAGCTGGACTTTCACGAAATTTGAGTGCGGCTCTTGATGACCTCATCAATCAGATTCTGCAAGACTTTGTTCTTGTTTGGCTGAAGGAATTGACCTTTGATTCGACATCAATTGCAAACAGATTGAGGTTGGTGTTAGTGGGTGGTTACGTGTGCCTGATTCTGCTAACTGGTTAGCAGCACTCTTTGAAACCGAACTCAACTTTGGAATGGCAATGGCATGGGTTTAAAAATTGCAAGTATCTTTTGTGTGGTTTACATTTCACTCTTTTTCCGTGTGCCAGTGAAAAACCTGATCATGTGAATAGAAAAGATTATGCAGGAAATCTTTGCCTGCGAGCATCGTTTTCATCCAGAGTTCGGTCATTGTTCACGGCAGGGCAGGGGGGGTTAAGATAGCTCTCCAGAATAAAATGTGACAGTAATAATTATGCCGATTGCCTCGGGAGAAGTCATTCCAATTTGTGGTAGGTGGCCAGTTTTCTCTAAAAGTAAAGAGGTGCGAATGATTTAAGTCGGAAGCAATAAAAAAAAAACACGAGGTACGAAGGGAGGTCTAAAAGTTCCCGGACTGGTGTTGGTGGGAAACTGAAGGGCTTGGCCATCCTCACTACGGGAGTCAAAGGTATGTACGTTTGGCCATGTCCTGATCCATGCTGCATGCTTTTTCATTATCTTCTGTCCTGCGTTGATAGTTTTAAGTCGGTTTTTTTTGTCCCTGCCTCATTGGTCTGAGGCAAAGTGGATGAAGTGTCCGTGAGATTCTCTCGGAAAAATGAAAATTACTGGTAAAGCCCGTCAGCCTTCTGGCTGACCAATGAAAAGCACAAAGCATGAGAGAGCCCAGGATCTCCCACAGTGGATGCCCGCGTCAGTCTGTTTTCCGCCTGGCGAAAAAGCAAAGCATATGAAGTTCAGTATGTTCGCCATTGTGAAGTTCTCGGCCAGTTGAAGTTGCAAGCCATGCGCTGCGAACTTCTGTTGCGATACTTCTGTTTACATGCGAACTCCCGATTTTCAAAAGTGTTTCACAAAAAAAAGAGAAATTTGACTTTTACATGCAATGTTTCAAGATGAATGAAGCAGGCGATACGACCACGTCAACGAGTTAAAAACGAGAAGTCACAACATAAAAACAAAACTCACAGAGGAGATCTTTCGACGTGTCACCACGCCATCGTCAGCTCAACTGAACCGCCGACTGCTGCTTGACGAGGGCACATCCAATTTTCGTGTTGTTCGGCATTGACGGCTTTTTGTTGAAAAATGAATGCCAAGCGATATCCAACTGCATGCTGTCCTTTTTGTTTATGGGTGTGTTGCACTGCAGGATGTGAATGGATTCCTTCAGTAACCTCTTCCGCCAATGTCTCTCGGAAGAGGTTACTGAAGGAATCCATTCACATCCTGCAGTGCAACACACCCATAAACAAAAAGGACAGTATGCAGTTGGATATCGCTTGGCATTCATTTTTCAACAAAAAGCCGTCAATGCCGAACAACACGAAAATTGTATGTGCCCTCGTCAAGCAGCAGTCGGCGGTTCAGTTGAGCTGACGATGGCGTGGTGACACGTCGAAAGATCTCCTCTGTGAGTTTTGTTTTTATGTTGTGACTTCTCGTTTTTAACTCGTTGACGTGGTCGTATCGCCTGCTTCATTCATCTACAATGCCGACCACTGCCTACAAACACTTAATGTTTCAAGATGTCATGCGATGGAACGCTCCAACTTTTTGGGGACTCCGTCCCCTGCACCCCTTGCCGGGGCACTTCTCCTGGACCCCCAATTGGTAGCTTTCGCACCCGTCCCCCGAAACCCCCCGGAATCGAAACTCCAAGCGCCCCCCTTGGCGAAAGGCTGCGGGTCCCCACTGTTTTCTTGTACTAAAATTTATGAAAGATTTGAAATGTACCGAATGGCAAACCCTTCCGCGATTTTGGATGGCAGAGAGCGTTTTGTGCAAGAATGCTCGATTGGGGCTCTTCGCTCGCAAGAGAAAAATATTGATTTTTTTCTAACCTAAAGCTATCTGAACCTGAACTTGTCCCCTCTCGGAAAAATCAACTCGCTTGGGGCCTCCAACAAACCCTGCCATCGAAAGTCGCGGCAGGGTTTGTAAACTGGAGTCTGGGCATCGAGTTCGAAACCAACGGAAGTTTTTCAACAAAAATCTTCCCAATGTACATATTTCCCAAAATGCCACAATTTAAAGCGTTTCCATCACAGCCGCCGGTAAATGTGACACGAAATGTTCAAATGTTCAGCGCCCTTTCGACAGATGAGGGAAACGCGCCATCTATAGGGTGGGCCAAAAGTCCCTTAACACTAACCTATTGTTTCTCCAGAATATCATAGTGTTCTCCATCGTTGATGTCCCTGCACATCATTATGCGTCGCCATGTCATTCCGGACATCTTTTATAGCATTGCAGGGGGTCAATTTACCGAATGATCCCCGAACTGATTGGCGAACTGATTCCAAAAAGTACCTTTCCGCTTTGTTGCATTGGCTTTGTTTGTATTTTTTTTGTCAAATCTGGGCCCCATAGAGAATTATCGCATGTTGTCAAATCTGGGCTTCTTGGCGAACATAGCTTCTTGCTGGCCAGCAAGAAAAAAAAAACAAATAATCAAAGCCAATGCAACAAAGCGGAAAGGGACTGTTTGAAATCAGTTCGGGAATCAGTTCGGGAAGCATTCGGTAAATTGACCCTCTGCAATGCTGCAAAAGATGTCCGGAAGGACATGGCGATGCATAACGATGTGCAGGGACAACGATGGAGAACACTCTGCTATTCTATAGAAACAATAGGTTGGTGTAAAGGGACTTTTGGCCCACCCTATACATTACCCGAAGGGCTGCATTTCGTGCGGGGATGCTCCCCGAGCCGCCCCAGAGTTTCCAGGGAGAGCGCAACTGGAACCATTCAGGGGCGAACGGATCTCTCTCCCTTGACTTTCCAGAGAGATGGTGAGTTTGCGCTCGGGAAGTGAATGAGTCACATCAACGGGCTCCTGTGAAAGGACAAATGGTTGGCCAGATGGCCACAGATTTCGATGATTTTGGTGTCAAAAGATGGGCCATAAATTGGTGCACAACTTTGCAGCAGGTCGATCCCATGTTGCAACAGAAACTTTTGTGCTGCAGTCAGTTTTGCAAACGAAAGGGCGTAATTTTTGAATGTCTCGGAAACGGGCTTCGAAATTGCAGAAACGTTTTCGAAATTTCACAAATTGAAATGTTGAAATTTCTTCATGAAATGGTTATCTGCATTCTATTGGCTCTCTTTGAACACCAAAATTATCCGTATCCGTCCACAACTTTTCAAATGCGAACGGTTTTTAACTAAAAAACGATGTTACCGAAGAGTGGGATTTGCAGCGGTTTGCAGGAGGTAGGTACTTTGGATGATGCCGACTGGCGAGAATTCCGAATCTCTCCTGTCTTTGTCCTGACAGACTCCCGAAAGCATTATTGGGAGTGGGGTGGGATTGAGTGGGATGGGGTTTCTGCCGTGCTCTTTCCAGCCCACGACAGCCCATGGACTGTCCACTGAAGCCGACTGTCCATCGACTGTCCACTGCAAGTCAGCCATTTTGTGAAGTCCTCTTCTCTGGACTCTCTCTGGGTGGTCTCCAATCCTCCTCTTCGCCTGCTGTCTGGCAAGTTCTCAAAAGTGGGCAAACAGTAGGTACAGTGATTTGCAATAAATGTTTCACAAATGCAGAGGGAATAGGAATGTATGATTTTCCATTTGCAAAATAATTATTGTCCGCATATTGATTGGTTTAGGTGGGACAATAACCGCACCACGATATCGTTTTGCGGTCAAGCACCACATTTTATGTTGTTCCATCTGTTCAACATTAGGTATGTGTGAAAATTAATTATTTGCATTTTGCAAATGGAAATCAATCATCTGCGTCTTCACACATGCAAAACCTCTTTTGGGGATTCGAACAATGCGGCATTCAAACATAAAAAGCATCCAGACAAATAGGTACAGAAAACTCTGATCGTGGGGAGCTCAAGTCAGGAACAAATTTGCCAACACAAAAACCACAGCGCAGCAACAAACTGTTCTGATATTTTTCAGTCATCGTACTCGATGCAAACGACATTCGATGGAAAAGCCACTCGAACCAAACAATTCGCAATCGCACAAACTGACTGAAAACACAGAGAAACTCGGACGAAATGCAACGCGAACGAAAAAAAAAAATGTGAAGAAAGCAACAAATATTCGGAATAAAACGTACCTATTGGGCAAATCTTCATTTTGACTGAGCGACATTCGAACATAACATCGTTCAAACATTCGGCCAAAAATTCATCCGACCAAAGAATAAATCACGTTCAATCCATCTCTTCCCCAGATCTATTTTTCTTTGCAAATGAATACCATCTCCCTTTCACTCTGCAGGTTCATGTGAAACCTTTTTTGCAAACGACTGTACTCCACCTTCTCCTGTGTCAGACAAACAGAGCTCGATTGTCCTCTATTGCATTGGATGTGAATGTGATCGTGTCCAAATCTCTCCTCTCTGTCCTAAAATCTACCCACCTGCCTCCACATGCTATTTAAATGGGATGTCCGTCTTTATTACACCCACCTGACAGGAGAGAATTATTTAGTGCGGATTGTTAAAAAATGAAAATTTAATTTAATTTGCATGGAGATGACTTTGCGCAAATCAACAGTTTCAAAGAACTTCCAATTTAATTTATTTCCAACGCTTGCATGAAGTAGGTTAGCAGCAGAAAACATATAAAGGCCCAATTGGGCTAACCGAGATAGGAAAAGGCCAGAAATACCGAGTTAATGCGAAAAATGAGGAGTGGGTAGGAAAAATAGGGATTGAGGTCAAAAAATAAATTTGAAATGGCTATGTCATGTGTTATCCAGATTGGGGATGTAGGATAGGTAGGTACCTTCACAACGAAAAAAAAAACAGCCAAATTCCCATTGCAACTCACACTCAGGTTCGACTCATTAGCCACATTTCAGTGGATGGATTTGCGTTGGGAAAATTTCATTTCTATGCATATCGCTTGTTCCTTTTCCATTGTTGCATTGAAAGATGCATCCGTCTGTTGAATTATGGCTATTGAGTTGAACTTCAGGGTGTGCATTCTTGCAACACAAGCAACAATAATTGGACAGCTGCTTGTGTGTTTTTACACTATTTTAATGTTAACTTTAAGTGTCCCAACAAAAAGAACCAGGTTTGTAAGTCAATAAGCACTGTCACCTAATGCTCAGTAGGTACATCAGGAAAAAGGGCATTGTTGCACTGCACCATTGTATTCAATGGGATACGTCTTATACCCCGTTTCTACTGTTTGCCTGTTGAAGTGACTCAAACCAGCTGAAACAGTTTTTGCTTCATGAGGCTTCAAAGTGACTTGAGACTGAAGTGACTACACTTAACTCTTACTCATCGGCTGCTTTTTGAAGTGACTTATCACATCTCACTTCATGCCATTTAAGTCACTTCATGTACTGGCTGACTGAGGCAATGTTCCATGTTTTTCATTTTTCTTTGAGCAGGAATTACAGTTTCTCTGAAGTTAAGTTCATTTTTGACATCTGTGGAGATGGGTTGATCTTTGTTCTTTGACAGCAGATATGCCCTTCTCCACAAAAAATTCAAACTCGACTGATGTTCAACAATCATTGTTGGACCAAACCTTCTCCTTTTCACTCCTTCCATTTGTATTCGACGCCGGAAGAACCTGTCGAGTGTAACGGTAGAGAGCATGGGGGTGAAGGTAGTAAAAATTGGGACTTTCAAGAGCGTAAGGTACCTACCAAATAATGTTGAGATCACCAACCTCTGCAGTTGTTCTCTTCTCTCTTCTCTGGGTATGAAGGCTGATAATGGGCATCTGATACAAGTGGATCACACTCAAAGCAGAATACTAGAGCAAAAATCACAGCCCAAGCAAGAGACGATATCCTATCTAATCCTACTCTCAGTTACCTATTTCATTTCCATTGTGCTATAGCAGCTGAGACCTAATTTTATTCAGGGTAATAATGAGAAGACAAAAGGCGTTAGGTACATAATATCGATCGACTGAGGAAACCAAGCTATGGCGGGTGACTAAAACAACAGCTAAAAAACAACTAAAGTGACTAAAACAACCACTTGGCCAGCCAAGGAAGCAAAACACAAGCAGACACATTAAAAAGCAATTTTAAAAAACCAGGGGAAAAACTCTAAGAAACAGTGTTGCACCAAATGGGTAAAATTAGTTACGAACAATAAAAGTGAAACAAGAAAATGGACGAGCTTATTTATCACAGACATAGAAATGGGCTATGGCACTGAATGTTGTTAACTTGGCACTGTCTGATCAGGTTTGGGTATTGCATTCGACAAATGTTCACTCTGCTACATGAATCTCCTCAACTTCAAAGAATCATTATTTCTCCATTGGTGGCTTTTGAATTGCAACAACATTATTTGTCTCGACATCTCTGACATTGTAGGCAGTAGAAAACTGACCCTCTCCAAGAAAGTCTAGGAAGCATCAGTCGTCTCAAAGGAAGCATCAGTTTCAACAGTAATGGCCTGTCAGATCAGCTGTTGGCTTCAAAGAAATATTATTTCACCAAGTTGGTGCTCAACGAGTAATAATAATGGCTCCTCAAAGTGAACAAAGCTTCGCCATTTAGGCCCAACCCTTCCCTCCTAGAGAAGTTGGAAAAGAAGAGTTTATCGTTTGAGGAACAGGAAACAAAACCTACCTAATCAAGGGAATGATACCTACCTAACAAATAAATCCTACACGTTAGGAACAGTTCATGAACGCTACATGCCCCCCCAAACTTGACAATGCACCACCGTGCATGATGAAGAAAAAAAATCTAACTTTTTCTTTCTTCATGCTACAACCACCCAAAACCAAAAGCAAAGAAAGAAACAAAACAAAAAAAAGAGCAAATGAAACTGGAAATGGGCTCCCAACCTACCTTCAGACCCAAACCAGCACCAGTAGCCAGCATCACCCCTGCAAGTCACAATTTCCACTCATAAACGAGCGGCTTTGCAGAGGCAATACCAACCAAAACCCAGAACCAGTTTAGACCATTCAGCAGGCCCCCATCTCCACCATGGCGACACCTCACAAATGTATTAGGTTGGGCACCAACCTGCACCATGGCACAACAAATATGATCTGTCTTCGCCAGATCAAAACAAAACCCAACCTAAAGCAAAAGCAACAAACAAAAACAAAAAAAAAACAAATAAAGCACAAAAAGACCTATTATCCCTTCTCTCTCCATGATCTCTCGAGTAAGAACCTCTGAACATTCTCCACAACGACTAAAGGGTATTCCTGCCTGACACACAAAGAATCACTCAGTAACGTTGTGGCCTCTATGACATCTTCAACTTCATATGCAACTGGTTTTGGATTACCCATATCCTCCGGAAACGTGCCAAATGGATACAAAATCCTGTAAATCTGACAGCTCGAAAATTGAGAACATGGAATCCGATGTTCACAAAACATATTCAATAATAATTAAGATTCTGGAAGCGTGACGCCAAGCAGTCATGATTGCTGACCGCATCTGACGGCAATGCTGGATGGAAACCAAGCATGCTCGAATGCGCCACTAATTAAGATTCTGGAAGCGTGACGCCAAGCAGTCATGATTGCTGACCGCATCTGACGGCAATGCTGGATGGAAACCAAGCATGCTCGATTGGGCCAACTTGGGAATTTGGAAAAATGCCCGTAGCAGAAGAACAAATGCAGAAGAAGAATGCGCGGAACAGAAGAACAAAACCGATATTTCAAAGCAAGGAAAGCAGGAAGGCCTCGGTAGCGTGGTGGTACCGTCGGCGACTCTCGGGAGTCGTGCGGGAGGTCCCGGGTTCGATTCCAGGGAAACGCGAAGTTTTTCAGAGAGAAAAGGCGACAAATCAATAAATCTGGACGAAACATTTGAAATGAAATTTTGTCACCTTCCACGAAAAATCATCCAGCAGCCAGCAACATTTTCTTCGGCCGAAAATCATGTGAGAACGAAACAAAATCAATTTCGACGATCAGTTTTCCACAGTTTGTGGCAAAAAACGCATTTCGGAAGAATTTTTCGATAGAAAATGGGCAGGAAAAACATATCTTTTTTTCGGCCTTTGATACGAAA
Organism: Sinentomon sp. SZTP_YWyxl; assembly: GCA_030068105.1. Lineage (NCBI taxonomy): Eukaryota > Metazoa > Arthropoda > Protura > Sinentomata > Sinentomidae > Sinentomon > Sinentomon sp. SZTP_YWyxl. Next base: position 15,314 of record JASGXE010012386.1, read on the forward strand.
TTGAGGAACGGAAGTGGTCCAAATGTTTCGTGTCGGAATGATGCCTTGACAGCTGGGAAGACAGGATGATGCCTTGATTGCTGGGAAAAGAGGTTGATATTTTATTGACAGGTTGGGGGTATGATCGGTTATAGTTTTGGTCAGAAAAGATTGGGTTGGCGAGTTTGGCACCATTCTGAACCGCCATCAGTTTGTTTCCCCGAGCAGATGAAATTCGCCATCGAAACAGTTCTCTGCTGGCAGTCGCCGAGTTCACACAAGGATTCGAGATTCGCTGCGGAAGCATCTTTCTCAGGAGCAGCATGCCAGATGCGCAATTGAAAAAAAAAAATAATTTTTGCTGTTCGGTATTCCCCACACATTTGGAGGCACCCAATTTCGCAGACATATTTTGTTTTTGTCGCCTGGCAGTTCGATTGGCACGGTCATCGTGAAATGACAGGTTTTCGCAGGAGGGTACTCATGGTTCCAACTGAGGAAGGCAGCTCTCCAACAGGACCACGCAAAAAACATGGGGAAGACAGCAAGAATTGTTTCTCTTTGGTTTTTGCGATCTCATGACTCATGAGATCTCCTGCTCATGAGTCATGAGATCGCAAAAACCAAAGAGAAACAGTTCTTGCTGTCTTCCCCATGTTTTTTGCGTGGTCCTGTTGGCGAGCTGCCTTCCTCAGTTGGAACTCCAACTGTGACCGACGGAAATGAAAAATTCTGCCGCCGCCTGGACTCGAACCCACCACACTTTCGGGGTTCCCATCATGTGACTTTTGCACAACCAACTGAGCCAACCTGGCAACACGAACCCCGCCTCCTAAAATTGCTCCTTTTACACGTAAAAGGGTAGTTTGAACTGTCTCTGCTGCCATCTCTCGGGATCCTGCACAAGTTTTAATGAGAATCGAAGTGCATGGTGAAAATGAAAAACTGCTTCGGCCGCATTCCCCATTGCAGCTTACCCTCGCCCTCAGGTCAGGCCGTCCAGAGCTCCTTCAAAGATCCCTGCTGAGGTGCAACTCAAGATTTGTGTTGCGAAATTTTCTTGCACAACGCTCATTAATTTTCCTTTGTTGCGAAAGATACCTACATCCGTGTGTTGAAATAGTTGTTGAGTTGGACCTGGGGGTGAGTTACAATGGGAAATTTCGACCGAAACGGTTGTCTCTTCGTCTCTTTTGTTTTTGCGATCTCTTCTGGGGCATTCTTTACGGAAGGAACTTGGCACCGACCCAGATGCACATTTTTTTTCCCAATCCACTTCCGCATGCGCGTCTCTGATTGGCTGTTGGGAATTCCAGCCAATTTCAACATCCAATTTTCAAAACCTAACTTAACCAAACCTAACCTGACCTAACCCAACCCAACCTGACCAAACCTAACCCTATTGCGACCCAAGAAAGAGTTGCGAAGCGGCGGCAAACACGCCAAATGGCAAAAAGTGGTGGCAAGGCAAAAATGCGAAAATTGATGACGTCACAAATTTGGACGACGTGATTGGCTGTTGCGATGCCACTGTCCGCGGAAGTGGATTGGAAAAAAAATTATGCGACCCAGATGCCGTTGGCCAGTTTCTTGGATGAGTTGGCATTGGCCAATTCAACGCGCGAAAATGCGATTCAAAGCAAAACGCCAGAGAATCCGGATCAAACCGAACCTGCACCAAATCTTGCCCATATAACCCTGATATGACCCAACCCAGCTCAGGTTTCATTGCGTTGAAAAGTGCAAACAAACTCTGATGCTGTGATCACCATTGCCATGTCCATCCAAGAAACGGGAATCCGAGAAGCATATTTTTTCCCAATCCACTTCCTCGGACCAGGAGCTCGCAAAAGCCAATCCCGTCGTCTGAAATGGAGACGTCATCAATTTTGCGATTTTTGCATTGCGACCGCTTTTTGCCATTTGGCATGTTTGCCACCGCTTCGCACCTTTTTCGAAGGTTGCAATACCTACGGCTAGGTTGCGTTAGATTAGGTTAGGTTAGGTTTGGTTGAGTAAGGTTTAGAAAAACAAATGTTGAAATTGGCTGGAATTACCAACAACCAATCAGAGACGCGCTTGCGGAAGTGGATTGGGAAAAAAATATGCATCCGAGAACATAGGGATATGACGACCCAGATGGGTTGCCTGGGGGTGGAGCCGCAGAGGTCGGGTAACATGGGGGTTCCAAGCCCCCAGCCGTGTTCCAATGGTGGATAAGCCCCGGGCGCCAGTTTACAAACCCTGCCGCGACTTTAGATGGCAGAGACCGGGACCCTCACCGAGCATTGTTTTTTCCGAGAGGGGACAGGCTCAGGTCAGGTTCAGATGGCTTTCGCCAACAAAAAAAAACATTTTTCGATATGCGAAAACAGGGCCCCAATCGAGCATTCTCGCACCAAACGCTCTCTGTGATACAAAGTCGCGGCAGGATTTGTAAGACCGCGCCCCGGGCGGGGGGTGTGGTTTGGCCACTGTCCGTGATTTGTGCACGGGAAATAATTTCAGATATTTGGGTATCATTTTCCACCAGTGCGAGCAAGAGGAATATGCCAGGGAGGGGGATAGCGAACTGCACAGAAGGGGCATTTCCAATCGGGAGGACAGTTGCCCTAAATGATATCCCTATAGATTGACAACAAATGTATAGGTACCTTCCTGTTATTTTGTCTGACGCCACACAGTGGCCCAATTGCAAGCGAAGCGAATTGCAGTGAGAGCAGACGGGTCGGATCAACTTCAGGATTGGCTTCACTTCAGAAAAAGCGAAAGGACACCACAAATCACGTCCTCGAACTTGGGAACATCTACATGTCGTGGGGGATTGGGAACTTTTCCCGAAAAAACTGCAAAAACCAGCCATCGCCGGAAAACCGCGAGGGACATTTCGAACCCGGGTTTTGAAAGTCTCCGAATTGAAATACTCAGGGGTTTACCTTGCCAAAGATCTTTCTTGGAACGCCACATCATTTGCATTCTGTCAAAGGGAAAGAAAGTCCTGGGTATGTTGATGAGGAATATAAAGTCCGCACAGCCACCTGCGCCAAGCTTAATGCGCCGGAAAAAGGTTCATTGTTTCTTTTCTTTTTGTGAAAAGGTTCATTGGTTTTTGAAAATCGGTTCATTGTTCTTTTTGGAGGTGAATATTCATTGTTTTTCGGAAAAAAGTAAATTTTGGTTCAAGGTTTTTGCTGAACGTCCAGGTCTCTTATGCGTTCTGGCAGTGGCACCTGGCTATGGACCAAGTTGACGGATCGCTTCCCCGGCTCTCCATTTGGACTGGGGCTGGCACTGATTTCCGCAAACTGCGAGTGAATCTCATGAGACGCCACATTGCTTGCTGCTTTTCCTTTGCAAAGGGAGATAACGTTCGAAGTCTGAAACTGCCCAATTGTTGAAGCGGAAGGATCGAAGGAGGATTTCATTTCCCGCCCCAACAGTCCAAATCAGTTTATTCGAATCAATCCAAACAGGCCGTGGAAAAAATTCAACGTGGTCAAAAACTCAGACAATCACAATTGCATCGGAAGAAAAAGGCCACGCACTCTTTGCGAGCTGAGTCACAAATTATTCAAGGAATGCGAAGTATGTTTGGTGCTTGCGGACATTGACGTGCATTTGAAAACACACTGCAAAAACACATTGGCTTATCCTCAGGCTTGCATAAAAGCCACAAAATCCACTCATCATATCCTGCGAGAAGATTCTTGGAGAAAAATGCGAAAATGTGGGAATCTTGGGAATTTTGGTACTCTCCCTCCCGGCCCTTCACCGGTCTGCCGGCAAATTTGATATTTTCAGCTGAAGGGGACTTTGCGCATTTGGGGGACGGAGCTTTGTTTCTTCGCCAATTCACAGGGAAATATAGTTGGTTGCATGAAGACCCCAATCTGGCTGTTGCAGTTGAAGCAGTGGAACCCCGAACGAGCAGACCGCAGGTTCCACCCTCAAATTTTTTTGTTCCAAACGAGCTTTCCCGTTTTTGGAGGTTTGGACTTTGACACGAGGTGAGGTGAGATAAAAAAAAGTTCCCAAATCGGTATGTATGTATTTCTTGAATAACCCCGGTTAATCCCAATTTTGGGACGAAGGGCCCATATGTTGTGTCGCTTTTTTAATCGGGCCAGTGGGCCCGAAGGGCCCACTAGTATTCAATAACTGGCGAGCAAAGCTGCAATAATCTGGATATGAACATGACATGGCCAAAACCAAAACGAGATGAGCAAAGTTGACTGTCCAAGAAGGCCTATCTTGAAAACCCTCAGGCTTATGCATCTGAAAAACCTCCATGAAACTATCATACATGCTATGATCAGAATCAACATCTACCAGAGCCACAAAAACACTGTTTGAATGAACCTCACAAACTTTATCCTGACATACCTGCTTTTCTGAAACCCTGTAGTTCAATGCTTCTGGGGAAACAACTCGACTGAAGTAGTCAACTAAACATTCTGCTTGCCTGGACAATGCTTCAAAACCATGTCATATGAAGAGAGCTTTATCGCCCACCTACCTATTTTCCCTCTCAATGTTTTGAATGAATGAAGATACGTTACTGCCGTATTATCCGTGTAAACCTCAAATTGTTCATCCTGAAGGAAGGTATGAAACTTATCAATAGCCATAACCACAGCATATAACTCACTCACAGTTGACGGCCAATTCCTCTGATATCCTTTCAAGCATTTGCTATAAAAGGCAACTGGATACTCCTTACCAAGATTATCCACCTGGCTAAGCATAGCTGCTATGGCTACTGACGACGCATCAGTTGTGAGTCTGTACTTGCGACCAGAAACTGGGATATATAAGGCAATTTGTTCTGCTAGAACCTTCTTCAAGGCATCAAATGATACTTGTGCTTCTGCATTCCATCTGAATTTCTTTGGTGTGGATCCTCTTCGCAATTGATTCAATGGTTCCATAAGATCTGAGGCACAAGGAATATGCTTGACAAAAAAACCAACAGCCCCCAAAAAACTCTGCAACTTCTTCACAGTATCCGGAACCGGGATGCTCAAGATAGCACGTACTTTCTCAGGATTTGGAGTGATCTTTCCCCCAGAAATGATGTGTCCAAGATATTCGACCCGATTTGTGGCAATGTGGCATTTCTTGTTCAACGACACACCACTCTCCTGCAAGGCAAACAATACTTGAGCCAAATGCAACTTGTGTTCCTCAAGATTTTTACTGAAAATGATTATGTCATCAATGAAAGCCACCGCAAAATGTCTGTATGGATGCAAAATCTTATTGATAGCTGCTTGGAACACAGGAGAACTATTCTTCAAACCCTGCATCATCCTCAATGGAGAGTACTGACCAAATGGAGTCACAAAAGAACACATGTCCCTTGTTGCCTGATCCTTGATAGGGATATTGTAAAAACTATCTGATATGTCCAAAAGTGAATATACCTGAGATCCAGAGAACATCCTAAAGATGGAATCAGGTCTACGAAGTGGCGAACAAACCGAGACAGTCTGTTTATTGAGCTTCTTGTAATTGATTGTGAGCCGATACTTGCCTGGTTCCTTCTTCTTGACAAGAATAACTGGAGCTGCATATGAAGATTGACTGGGCGCAATAAGATTCTGGTCAAGCAACTTCTGTATGATTTGTTCCAACACCTCCTCCTTCTGAGGACTCATTGGATATGGAGCAAGCCTGATTGGATCATTCCTCACAAGTTGTATTTTAAATTCACTGTCCTGAATACGTCCAATTTCTGGCCTGAACAAAATGGAATGCTGCTCCAAAATGCACTTGAAACCTGACAAATCCTCGGAAGTCAAGGTATCACCAAACCTGACATCCTGGAGAGCATCACTGTACATGTTAACATCCTGCAGATAAGACATGTCTGAATCAATTGTGATCGCGGCCCACAAGTCCTTGGCATCAAAGTCCAAACACTCATTTTTTTTTTACCCGATTTCTACCCGATTCCCCAACCATATCTCTCTGTATCATGTGGCATGGTGTTGTGCTCAATTTCTGATCCCGGGACAAATAAAGCAAATCATAGCTCTTCCCTGCAACAATATACACCTCTTTCTCAAAATCCAAAATAATTTGAAAGTGCCGAATGATGTTCAAACCGACAATGAATCTAGCTGAAAGTTGATCCAGAACAAAAAAGGTGAATCCTGCTCTCTCACCATGCAGGGCCAGTGTCAATTGAATACAACCCCTGTATTGACATTCTTGCTTGGTAAAACTAGCTAGACTCAGCTTAGATGGCTGAAGGGGGAGATGACCAAAATACTTATGATAAACATCGTATCGCATCAAGGAAACTGGACTGCCTGTATCTACCAGAGCAGGTAAAGATATTCTACCAAAATGAAGGGGTAGCATAGGATATCCCCTCTGAATCTTCCTCCCACCAAGACCTGCAACATCTCTTAGCCTCTTCTGACCTCTGATACTGTCAGATCCCACATTATCAAACTGAACATGGCGAGCTCTGTCCGCATCATTGACCTGTGGTACCATGCTAGCACCATTAGTGACCATATCATCATTCAATTCTTTGTCACACCCATCACACTGGTAACTGGATTGACTTCAACACAATCTCTTACTCCAATCTTCTTAACCTGCTCCTCTTCAAACATATCAAAATCCGTCCCAAAAAAGCCTATTTCTTCCACCACCCCATTTTGTGTCTGACCATTCATCTTTGGCTCCAACATAGTCTCACCACTCCGGCCTGGCATACCACCTGGCCATCTGATCACTTCGACCTCTCTATTTGGCCTCCCGTTCTGCTCAATCTCTCGTTCACTGGTCTCCAAAGGATCATCTTTGAACAATTGCACATCCATTACAGTGGCTCCCAAATATTCATTCATATCCACCTGTGGCATTCTACTCATCACATCACATTCATCAGCTTGAGCATGAACCCCTCAGCTACATCTTGAACAGTCTCTGGTTGCATAGCAACATGACCACGATCGCCAAATGGTTTCTGATAGGATGCAAAAAGAATAGGGTTTCTCCGAATCTCCTCTTCACCTTGATTGAATGCTTCCTTTCCCAAAACATCCCTCTTTTGACAACACAACTTCGTCTTCAATAAGGTCTCATCTCTTTGAACGGGCATACAGTGACTCCATAAATACTGATAGTAGGCATCCCAGTTGTTCTCCTTGATATTAGATTTAACCACAGTCACAGAGTAGAATTGTGATCGCATCTTATCAATATTCGGAACTGAGTTACCTACTTTTTGCAGCCCTGGCCTAAGTTTCCTTGATTCTAATTTTGAACCTCCTGAATTATGCGAAGTGTCAGTCCCCACCAGGTTCACATTAACACGAGGACCTGCATTTGCATTCCCATATTGCTGTTGTGCATTTTGACCACATGAATTATTGTTCTGCCAATTGTGCCATTGATCATGCCTGTTCCCATATTCCTGATGGTTATTGCCTCTGGAATACCTGAAGTGGTCATAATGTTGCCATCCGAAATCATCCTGACGATAACATGGACCAGAGTTCCAATTACTGTCATTTTGCCATCTTCTGTTGTGCCCGAGATCATTATGTTGTGGCCTGTTCTGCCTATGATTATGCCAAACACTTTCATGTCTCTGGGATGGCCTGTTACTCCCAGTGTTCCCAGAACTCACCTCTCGAGCCGTACCACCTTTTGTACTGACAGCACCTTGCAGTAAATCCTGAACATTGGCAACCTGAGAATTGTAGACCTTCATATTGTCAATGGACCTATCTTCAGCTGCTTTCATTTCCATGATGAAATATGCCAAGGAGTCAAAGTGTGATCCCAAGACAAATGACCTGAGCCTCCTATTACATCTTTGAAGGACATGAGCAATAATGGCCTGCTCATCCATTCTACTGAGAAGCAAATCAGCAAGAGTGGCAACTCTTATTGTGAAATCCACCACATTCTCATCCTTGCCTTGTTCAACGTTGTGCCAAATGGTTGAAATCTGAGTTATGTAATCGGTCGATATGAACGTTTTGAGAAAAATGGACTTAAAATGGGAAAAGGAGGTGATGGTGTCTCTGATGAGATCGAACCAAGTTAATGCACTACCCTTCAACAAGTATCTCAAACTTCCCAGAAAATCTCTATCTGAAACCTCATGTGAAATTCTCAGCTGAACACAGGCTTGTATGAATGCTACGGGGTTTGCATCAGGTTTCCCATCAAACCACGGTGGATGAATTTTCACCTCCTTCCTCAACTTCGAGGTCAGGCTACAAAGCACAGGAACCTCCACATCACCCGATCGTGCTGGAACTGCTGTGTCCTGATGTTCAAAGGTGTGAATTCCTCCTTCCTCAGCCTGTCTATCCACCCTCTCTGCAACCATTTGAAGCTTGCAATGAACTTCTGCTTCTCTGGCTACCACAATGTGGTAGCCACAATGAGCTGACAGTCCACTCATGGCATCAATTAAACTGTCTAGCTTTCTTTGAGATAACACATCTCTAACTGTGTCCTGAGCAGCCTAATCACCAAAATGTGACCCTGAAGACTCACACTAATGCCATTGGAACCCATTGTATTTCCCACAATAACCAAATCGCTCATGTTCTGCATGATAATGCCTCTCTATAGTTCACCCTCTGAATATATTGAAGAACCATTGGCACAATGCACAATACCTTGAGCAAAGTCAAGCTTGAGGGGAACGAAAGAAAAATAAACCCATCAAAATCTAATCCTAAGAACAGCGAATGACCCAGAACATTTCATCACCCAACTTTGACCAGCCAAAACTATTTAAATGAAAGAGGTGTGCGATCTCACCAGATACCCTCAGCTATTGAAAGTCCATCAGTAGTACACATTTTCACGTTGGGCGCCATGTAACGGTAGAGAGCATGGGGGTGAAGGTGGTAAAAATTGGGACTTTCAAGAGCGTAAGGTACCTACCAAATAATGTTGAGATCACCAACCTCTGCAGTTGTTCTCTTCTCTCTTCTCTGGGTATGAAGGCTGATAATGGGCATCTGATACAAGTGGATCACACTCAAAGCAGAATACTAGAGCAAAAATCACAGCCCAAGCAAGAGACGATATCCTATCTAATCCTACTCTCAGTTACCTATTTCATTTCCATTGTGCTATAGCAGCTGAGACCTAATTTTATTCAGGGTAATAATGAGAAGACAAAAGGCGTTAGGTACATAATATCGATCGACTGAGGAAACCAAGCTATGGCGGGTGACTAAAACAACAGCTAAAAAACAACTAAAGTGACTAAAACAACCACTTGGCCAGCCAAGGAAGCAAAACGCAAGCAGACACATTAAAATGCAATTTTAAAAAAACCAGGGGAAAAACTCTAAGAAACAGTGTTGCACCAAATGGGTAAAATTAGTTACGAACAATAAAAGTGAAACAAGAAAATGGACGAGCTTATTTATCACAGACATAGAAATGGGCTATGGCACTGAATGTTGTTAACTTGGCACTGTCTGATCAGGTTTAGGTATTGCATTCGACAAATGTTCACTCTGCTGCATGAATCTCCTCAACTTCAAAGAATCATTATTTCTCCATTGGTGGCTTCTGAATTGCAACAACATTATTTGTCTCGACATCTCTGACGTTGTAGGCAGTTGTGAACTGACCCTCTCCAAGAAAGTCTAGGAAGCATCAGTTGTCTCAAAGGAAGCATCAGTTTCAACAGTAATGGCCTGTCAGATCAGCTGTTGGCTTCAAAGGAATATTATTTCACCAAGTTGGTGCTCAACGAGTAATAATAATGGCTCCTCAAAGTGAACAAAGCTTCGCCATTTAGGCCCAACCCTTCCCTCCTAGAGAAGTTGGAAAAGAAGAGTTTATCGTTTGAGGAACAGGAAACAAAACCTACCTAATCAAGGGAATGATACCTACTTAACAAATAAATCCTACACGTTTGGGACAGTTCATGAACGCTACACAAGAATGTGGTTTAAAGATTACTACGCAGTATGTAGCACGGGATCAAAAATCAACTGGACATGAGCCTGGAATTGCTTGCTTCTCATTGCTAGCCTGCAGTGGCGTGCGGTGGGTGCCAGATGCAGGCAGGCACTTTGTCCAGAGTAGTGTCGTCGAAGATGCGTTGCGCTTGCCGGGTGAGGGGTTCGGGGAGGGGGTGTCCCCGTCCCCGAAGGGGAAGAAATTTTGAAAAATGGAGCCTCAAATGGTGCTCAGAATGCTCAAGTTTTTGAAAAACTGAGCATTTTTTACATCTGTATGCATCCAGTTGAACAGCAGCAAAGGTGTGGACGACATATTTCAGTGAGGTGGTTCGTAACTGAGGTGAAAGGAAAAAATTTTTAGGCAATTTCAAAAGAATCTTTCACAACTAGCAAAGCCCAGATGGGTTGCAGAAAGTTCAATTGGTGAGCAGTGTCCCCATGCCCCCCTTCGCACAGGCCTGGCGGCATCTCGACCATGTTCAATGTTGCATTTCCATTTTGTTGAACATTTGCATTTGCGAAATATCCATTCCAAATCAAGCTCCGAAAATCGATATTTTTAGTATGACAAATGCTTAAATGTACCTGCCATTTGAGTGCCTTCATCAAAAACACAAGTTTATTGAAATTCATTGGCTTCACAAATTGTGGCACCGACTTCAAAAGCTTATTCAATTGGGACCACATTTCACAAATTTTTGCCCACACACCAGAATCTAATGTTTTCTGTTTTCACACGCCAAATCCAACATTTCCCTTTTCTGTTTCCCATTCCCGCAAAATCATCATTTGGCCGCACTTGACATTCAAAAATTGCGGCAGACAGCATGCCTTTGGCGAAGCGAGGTTTGCATTCATCACAGGCTGGCCTGCGATGTCATCACAGCAGAGGGCTGTGATCAGACAACGGAACAACACGAATCTTCACACTTGATCTCCGCAGATATGCAGCTGGAGGCAGATTTTAAAGTGCCTGCTCGGCAACAAGAGCTGCTCCACTTGCAGTGGGTGATTTCACCTGACGGGATGTAGCGGCGTAGGCTTCATCGCATCCCCACAGATCCCCCAAAGCAGGCAAAACCATTCCTTGCCTCTTCTGAATCTCATGCGCCAACGGAGCAGTGGATTCGCTTGCGTCTGGAAGACCAGCGAGAAAGAGGGTGGCAGGGGAACCTCTGTGGTTGTTGGGATCGGGAAAGAAGGGAGTTCCCAGTTGAGGAATCGTTCAGCAGACACTCAGCAGGCAAATCAGAGTGTGCCTTTCTCGGAGATGGCTCAGTCTTTGATGGCCCCGTTGCAAATGTTTGCAAAAAAAATGAAAAAAAAAAATGCAGGATACATGAAATTTTTCTTGGGCAGGCAGTGCCTGCCTTGCCTGCCCTGACCGCACGCCACTGCTAGCCTGCGAAGACAGATTCTGAGGCAAGGCACTCTGTATCCTATCCATCACCAACTTGCATTCTTGGTCCATTAATTGGTTTGTACGTGTTCTATTGATTTGCGGGTGCATGGTCTGCCCTGATTAAATTCTTGCTCATGCTATGCGTTTGATTAGGTACATGAGCATGAAGAATTTACATGCCAGGGACAGACCATGAAATCAAACCAAAACAGAACAGTCCGCAAATCAAAACAGAACACGAACAAACCAATGGACAAAGCATACACTTTATAGTTCACCCGAAAAAAAAAACGAGGAGGTTAAAGCGTGCACTCTCAAACTATGCATGATTTCCTCTCGGTCACTTTCAATAGTTTGGTGCTTCCCTTTACCTTTGCCACATTTTGCACCTTGCCCTTTCTGTCACTCTGTTTCTTGGTGGCCGCCCACTGAGTCTAGGGATTGTAGACCTCTTGCCTAAAGTCCATCTCATTTGCCGGAAAATGTCCCAGCGACTGAAAATGTCCCTGCGAAAATTGTTCCATCACTGAGTCGTGACTTGCTACTTGCAGAAGGGCTGACAGCTTCAGGTGCAACAATGGCAGCCAATTTCTTTGAGGTCATAATTTACGAAGAGCAACCACACTGGGAAAGAAAAAAGAACACACCTGGTAGCGGCCATTCAGGTGAAAGAAAGGACAAGTAGAAACGCCAAAATCATTAATTCACTTCAAGCTGACATTGGAAAGTCTGAAGCAATCAGCTGATCACTTCAAATCCATGAAGTGACTTCAAGGAATAGGTGACTTCAAGGGCCAGGTTAACACGATACCTAGGGGCCTAACCCACCAACTTTTAGCAAATCCAAATGTTATTACTTATTTTCATTTCTTGTTGGATTTCAGATTTGATTCTTGGGCTGTGCTAGCATCCATAAAGGATTCATTTGACGCCGTTGATGAAGTGAAATTGGTTGCCCAAGACTTGGTCACAGCAATTTCTCAACACCTTGGAAAAATTAGACTTGCAAGAACATACAGGTTGGCCACAATACCTTGCCTAGTCATTGTTTTTTGTCATTGAGTTGAGTGGCAGATTTTTAGGCAAGGTGAAAGTTCACACTCATTGGATTCTCATTAGCACAAGATTCAAATGGCTAGAAAAATGAGAAATATTTGCCCAATGTACTGATGGTGACTGTCAAAATGCTTAGGTAGGTACCTTCCAACCTCTTACAGTCCAGGGCAGACCGCCATATTCGCCTTGGACAAATTAAAGGGAGCCAAGTGAAAACGGAAATGTTGTAGTACAATGGGTTTTAAATGGAAAATCGCAGGAGTAGAAATTAAAGTCTTAAACTTAGCTCCCTTTTATTTGTCAACGGCGATATGTTGGTGCACATCGATGCACTGCACAAACCAGATAAAATAGGTAGTTATGCAGTGACACCAAGACCAGAGCACCGCCATTGCCACCCTGCCATTCCAGATAGAAAGACCACACATGCAGCAGAGGTACCTACAAGTTTAGTTGGTACAGGATGCCCTATGAGCCGCTCTGAATTTGGTGGGCCATGTCACATGCTGTGCTTGGTCTGTGTATACAAGCATTGGAAATCACGGTGCTACAAACAAAGGGGCAGCTTTAAACTGGGCCTTAAAAGGTTAATGCATGTATGCAATCCCTTTTGTTTTGCATGCAATGATTTGCATGGGGCATTGAGTAGCTAAATTTGTGATATGGGTAAATTGGGTGTGACATGGGTGCTTTCTTTATCATAACAGATACCTAAACAGGGTTTTTTTGCAGAATTCCCAGTAGGTCCTAATTTACAGGATACCCAGTAACCTCGAAAGTTGGGCAGTTTTCTCAAGAGAAAATTAATTGAAATTGACTGTGAGGACTGAGAGTTTGCTGGAAATATTACACGTATCTTGGAAAAGTTTTGGAAAATTTTGAATTTTGCGAGTGTCCTCTTTTTTACTAATTATCTTGTGTTGAAACATGAAATTTTGGGAAGGATGATGTCTGATAGCATGCCTAATTTGGAGATACTTGGTGGTGAAGATTTTCACAACTACAAGAGAGGTAATTACTTGCTCAAAATCTGGGAGATTAAGAAGCCAGTTGGTCAAGGGTACATTAACCCATCTGCTCTTTACACGTTCTCAAAACAATTTTGTATTTATAGACAAAACACAGCCACATTAAATTTGGTGAATTCCAGCCCTTGTCCAGAGGAACTGTAATGTCATAATTTGGTTTTAACACCGGTAATGACCTCCAGCCTGGCTCCTTTCAATCCAGAAAAGTCTGCTCGTCGCTTGCTTTTTTCTTGTCTTCATCGGTTTCTATTTCCTTTCTATTCTGTTTCAGCGCAAATGGTCTTCCGCCAGTGTTCTATTTGTCACCACACATTCTGAATGCTGAAAAAGAAAGACAATACCTCCGGAAGGTGGCTGAACTTCTTCTTATTCTCTATTTGCCCCAGTCGTATCTTGCATCTGCATCACTGATGTTGCTCCTCAGGGAGATTTTAGCTTTTAAAGGTAGGCGATTCATCCAATACGGTTGTTGATTTTTCAATTTTTGTTTTTTTTTTTGCTTGAGCAGTGATTGGACTTGGTGTCATCTTTCCTTTTGTGGCACACCAGTTCTCAACCATGGATTCAGATGCACACATGAACAGTCACATCCCCTGTTGTAACTCACCCTTCAGTTCAAATCATAGCAGCCAATGCAACAGAGGGATGCATCTTTCAATGCAACAATGTAAAAGGAATGAATGTTGTGCATAGAAATAAAATTTTATACATCAATATCTCAAAATCAACTTTTCTCGCACAAGTGTGTTTCTCCTACAAAGTGCTTTTCAGCCATTTTTTCAGCTGCATTCCTATAGAAAAGTTCATGCCGAAGCCCGTGACGGAGTAGCATTTTTGATAGTTTCTTTACTTTTTCGACTATTGACATCATTTGAGGCACGAGACCACCGGGGGCCAGTCTCAACTCGATGGCGGCGCTGCGACAGAGAAGGCATTGTTGCGCTGCTGCCTGTGACGTCATCGGCGGCAAAGGAAATAAAGAGGAGGCTGGAGGCGACCATCAGCAGAAAAGTTGACGGAGCTGGAATGCTCGTGACAAATTTAGAAAATTCCAAATTGAGCAAGGTCCAAGGTTTATGCCTCCTGAGCGGGGAAAAAAGTTAGGCTTGGAGTGTGGAAAACTTTAATTTCTATTCCCGTGATTTTATTCGAATAAAAATATTGTTCTTCTGCCTTGATTGTCAATTTTCCTGAAAGCACTTTTCTGTCTTCAATTCACCAAAAGCGAAAGCGTTGTCATGCATTTTTGACAGTTTGTCTGCGCCCCGAAATGAAAGTAAAAAGATTTACAGGGTGATTGTCTTCTTAATTTCCTTTCAAACAACAAGAGGTCAGCCCTGCCGCAAAGTTCCAAAGAAATGTTGCCCTCTTTAAACTGCTCAACCAGCAAATCCAGAGGAAGTCTTTGTTTTTGAGCTTCCAGGTTGATGTGACGGACACGGATGAAAGTTCTATAGTACTGGCGAATACTTCAATGGCCTTTGGCAGGACATCATGGTGCCGCTCCATCAAGTATCTGATGAGGTTTCCTATGACTCCTTACTGTTGGACGATCCCGGTGCGCCCGTAGATTTGCTGAAAACTTTCCTCCAACTGTGTCGCCAAAGCTCTTGCGTCATCCTACATAAGCAAACGCAAAGCTTCAGCTGTAGGTATTTTCTGACAACAACTGAGCGGCAAGGCGAACGTTTTGCTTATCCGGTCAGCTGACCAACACATGCTTCCACTCTAACTTGTGATTCATTTTTAGTTCGGAAGTATTTTTCTCCAATATTGAATTCACTATCTCACTGTTGATTTCCTCACCACCGCAGGCAAAACGAATCCGGCACCAATGAAGTGATTTCGAATCAGTTTCAGGAGATGGGGTGTGTCGGCAAAAATCCAAACTTTCTGGTCTGCCTTCGAGGGAAACTGAACCAGCTTTTCTCCGGTGAAATCCCGAGGTCATTCCATACTTTGTTATTCTTACCACCCATGTCATTTACCACTGCAACCGTCCGAATACCAATGCTGTCCAAATGCCGAATAAGGTCGAGGAGAATGTCACCACTCATTTGGCAGTTGAACTCGCAGAACTGAAGATGGGCTGTTTCCTCCTTTGGGTCAAACCTCTAGCCATAACGACTTGAAGTTGGCTAAATGGCCCCATAACTTTGTCGTCTTCCAAGTCTATGCACATGCGACTATCAATAGCCATTTCGTCAAAGGACAAAACACACAGTTTATCCTTTACGGGGATGTCCAAACATTTCGCTTCCAGCAGGTCGAAGACAAAGTTCTGGATTCCGGTGGGACACTTCAGCTTTCTGACCCAGCCTTTTCAGGTTTGAAAACCCAGGAAGAGGTATTTTAAGTTTGTCCCGTATAGACAACAGTACACCTTACGCGAGAGTGCACGAAGCGTAACGGCTCGACCAAGACACTCAGCATCGCACGATTTTGTTCGTGCTTGACCTCTTTGTAGACATCTGATTTGACTTGCCGAAAAAAATTTTTCCCAGGGCAGATTGGAGCTTATCCGATTCCTGACTGATCTTGTTCTCGACGTAAATCTTGGGGTTGCTAACGTTGCCAAATGATGTGTTGCGCTTTCATTTGGTTCAACTCTTGCCTTTTATAAGATATCAATCGGCGTCTTTGCTGCTTCCCAGGCGTTAGATAAATCTCGTCGTAGCTTAGAATTTTTATCGGCCTCATCTTCAAGCTTTTTCATCAACACCCGTCTCTCCAACTTCTCCTGCTCGAGTTCAGACAAAACTGCATTCAGCTTGATTCGCTGACTCCTTGCAAACTGAAGAAGATTGACTTAGCATAACAACTCCAGGTTCTGCTCCGATAATTGATCGCTGGGAACAGGAGAGTCGCACGGAATATCTTCGGTCAAACTCCGTACAAGCGTTTTCGTTTCTCGTCGTTCAATGCGTGCCGGCGGTTTACGCAGTGTTCAGTCGTTTTCGCATTTGGAAGAACAAATCCTGGAATTTTCTGATTTGGCACTGCTCCTGGTTTCAATTTCTTCCGAAGGGGTTGGTTTAGCAACTCATTCACGAGTTCTCTTTCGAAGTCATCAGTGCTGAAATGCTCAGAACAAATTCGAGCATTTTCGGTGTTGAAAGAGTCCCGCCGTTTGCATTTTGAAATCCAGGCTTTCCGCAAAATGGGATCTTTTGGAAAATTATAGAAGGATAAGACTTCTTCGGGTTTGTCACAGTTTCTTCCACTGCGGTTCTTGCACTCGGCAACTGAGCAACTGCTTGGCATTTTTACAAAACGATGAATTGAAATACACTCCTGCAGGCGGCAACAGCAACCCTCCAACAGCCCCTCAGACGAAACTGCTAATATTCCGACACTGCTATTAATTTCTGTAGAACCAAGCAATGTTATCAGGCTTCAACGAAACAAATCCACACATACGAAACACGATGAAATATCCAACAAGTACGAAAAACTCGCTTTTGTAGCGCTCTCTTTTTCGATTTAAGGCGAATTGACGCAGAAAGTGTTTTCAAGATAATTAGCAACAATGGTTGAACAACAATGTTTTTTTTATAACAATGAAAATCACGGGAATAGAAATTAAAATTTTCCACATTCAAGCCTGGGTATAGCATGAACCTTGGACCTTGCTCAATTCGAAATTTCCCAAATTTGTCACGAACATCTTGGCTCCGTCAGCTGTCTGCGGGCCGCCTCCTGTTTCCTTTGCCGCCGATGACGTCACAGGCCTGACGTCACAATCAGCTGCTTCCAAAATTCTTCGAGACTGGCCAACCTGATTATTCTATCAACCTTGGCACGAGACATTGATTTTATGCACTAAACTGATCGGAACCACTTTGGAAGCTGGAAAAACTGTTGTGAGGAAGAAAAATAAAAAATCTGACTCAGTTACTATCTTCCTCCCACTTATTTGTACTCAATAGATGAAAATTTGAGCCAATTTGGTGCCCATTCCTTGCCAGAAAACTTATTCGTGCGAGAATCGCATTTGCTGCATTTTCGTCAAAAATTGCAAAAACCACAAAAGATGTCCAACTGGCATCTTGAAGGTGCAATTAGGTCCCAGGAATTTAGTATTTGTGCCAAATTTCAACCCTATGGTTTGAAAAATAAAAACAATGTTTAAAAATACAGGTGCACCCCCTTAAAGCTCTCAAGACATGTTGCGGTGTGTCTGAATGCAACTTTGGTGTGAGGGGCTAAGGCCTACCAATTCCTTTGCATGTGACATGCGCTGAATCAGTCAATGTCGATTAACCATCCATCAGGGAGTCTTGCTTGTTGCTGGTTTCTTACGACTTTCTACTTTAGTCCAGTCTTTTTCTTACTCACTTTGTTCTTTTTTGGTTCAGTTCTGCTGCCGGGCATTGAAAAGCTCTGTGATCCGGACGAGATTAATCTTAAGCTGTACAACTACCTCAGCAAGTATCAGGAAGCATGCTTGAAAAGGCAGAGGAAGTATGCTTTTGCAGCTAGTTTTGAGGATTTCATCGAGCTTATCACTGAATGCAACAACATTGAAGACCTAAAACATATGAGGTATGCAGGGGACAGTGAGCGACCTTTCATTTTGTTCGGAGTTTGTGGTTTGCTGGTAGGCCTATACCATCTGGACTGTGCCTGTGTCAGTGCAGGCATGCCCTGTCCACAACGTGTTATCATTGTTTGAACAATTTTTGACATCACATGGTATCAAACAAACAAGTTCATAAATAAAATTAGAGAAATCCGTGGATCATGACAAATAATGATTCGGAAATCGGCCGAATGTTTCAGTTTTCGCTAAAATATCATCCTCACCGAGAAGTTCGACGATTTTTATCTCCATGGTGCAAGAAAATCGTCCAAAAAGTTTCCAACCCACTGTTTAGTTTGTTAATTTAGGTATTATTTGCATGGAATGGACTGCGTCCAGGGATGGGTAAACGTATAAAACAACACGTATAATAATTGACTATCTCACGTATATTATGCATACAAATGTAGAAAGCCGTTAAGGGGGGTAGGGGTAAAAAAAATAGCCGTTAAGGGGGGGTAGGGGTAAAAAAATGAAAATAACATGATTTTTGGACTTCATGTTTTTTGATGTCACCAAAAAATAGCACATTTCACGCTGATTCCAATGATATAATTGCCATTACTGTAGCTTTATTGGTTGGCAAGCTATCGCGATTCCCGTGCGACAGCGTATTTTGCATATACTTCGAAAAATCCACATTATTCAAAGCAGTGTTTACCGCTTTCAGTTTTTTGACATTTTTCGAACTTTCGCAATCTTTTTCTCAGCTACCAGAAGTGCTAGAGAGGCAAAATTTGGCACACTGGACGAAAAAAGTATGCTCTTTTGGGTGATAGAGCCGGAATTTCATTATTTTAAGTTGTTCATAATGTTTTGGGCCATTATCCGGAAAAAGGTCTATCGCTTTTGCCGCAAATGAGGAATGTGAAGGAATGTTGTATGTTTTTGAGAAAAAACTTCAAAAAGCGGCTCTATCACCCAAAAATTGATTGCTTTTGTGACATTTTTGTCCAAACCAGATCAAAAAATTTCTACCGGTTCTCCTATAATCTTGCGCTAATAGTTGGGACACCAAATTGTGACCTTTGACCCCATAACTCAGAAACGACTTGACCTAATGAGGTGAAATTTTGTTTGAATGACCTTCCATCTGAGCCCAAACAGTGTGCCAAATTTGAACAAAATCGGATCATAAACACGGAAGTTGGCATTTTGACCCCCTCCCCCCCCCCTTAAATTCAAGTAGCACCTCATTTTTCTCAGCAAATCGACGCCATCAAGTTATTGGTCATGCCAAAAGTTGTTGGAGGACGTAGTGGCAGCAAATGGGGAATTACTAAAATTTCCCTTTTAGTGGTAGGGGGTCCAAAATGCTAATTTTTTTATTTTTATTTTTAATTGTAGCCTGAAGTGTGCTGATTCCAGTGGTGTTTGTACTTTTTTCCTATCTGCTCTAGTTTTAAAGATATTGCATTTTGATGCGAACCGCGTCATCGCAATTTGGCGATCATCAGCAGCATCCGAACAATCGTGACTTAAAAGTAAAACGCATTGTTTTTGCGCTTTGTGTTTTTGAAGCAAAAAATCAACTTCCGTAAGGCGTAACTTTGTAGCCAATGGTGGCAGAGTGCTGAAATTTTGAACATTTATGTAAAAACGTGTTCCAAACTGACTGACGTGGCCGGAATTTCGATTTTTGGCCTCCAAATGCCTTTTCCAGGACGTTTCTCTTTTTATAAGAAGACAAACTGCTTACGCAGTGTTTCTTTGACCACAATTTTTGCATAAGGGACTCCAAATCCAAAAATCTCGCAACGTCTGTCAGTTTCTACATCAATTGGTTACCTCTTGGTGAAAACAGAAGTAAAAATTTCTTTTCCCTGGGCTCGTGTGAAAAGTTCGCACGGTCAACGACAACCTTTTTGCTAATAACTCAGGAACCAATTGAGATATTGGTCTGAAATTTTGTACAGAAATTGCTGTTATCATGGAGAATATGTGTACAAAATTTGAACACAATCGGATAATATTTGACGAAGTTGGTTTTTGGACCCCCTACCACAGGACCACAGGTACATCAAATAAGTTGACCTTTTTAATGTTATCCTCAATGTTTTTATAATTCAATAATATAATCAGCAACGGAGATGAACAGAAGCGAGGAGATCAGCAGCAAAAATGTTGGGGTGTGATGCTTTAAGTGACCTGAATGCTGGATGGAATCAAGGCAAATGATTGTAGGCAAAGATAAAAAGTCGAATCAGCAAATAGTCTCGCAAAAATGCTGCCAAAATCGGTTTCTAGATCTGGGACTTTAGTAAAAGTTGTACCTACCGTTTCTGTGATGTGACCGATTGGTGCATGTGGAAAAACTTGAGAGGATACAGCGTAGAGCAGCTCGTTTTGTATCTGTGTGCTATGCATTCACAATTAGTGTATCATCCTTGATAACAGAACTTGGATGGAGCTCACTTGCCAAGCGTAGGAAGGTTGCTAGGCTCTTGGGACTTTTTCGAGCTCAGAATAATGTTGGTGGTTGGTCTGATATTAAAGAAAGTTTGTCACTTCCAACTTACAGGGGTCGCCATGATCACGATTTTAAATTACTCTGTAAGCGCCCTTGTAAGGATGTTGGAAAGTTTTCATTCATTACCAGGACAGTAAGTGACTGGAACTCCTTGAGTAGTGAGGTGTTTGGAAATGGGCAAGACCTAAGTGTCCATTCTTCCAGGAGGAAAATTTTACAAGATTTAGGACTGTCAATTCACAATGGCCTGTCAATTCACAATGGCCTGTGAATGGCCTGTCAATTCACAATGGACTGTCAATTCACAATGTCAATTCACAATGCCTGTTCGATTTGCATTTTATTTATCTGCTCGTTTCATTGCTTTATTGTAATTCAAATGTCTATTGTCTTGTCAATTTGCGCCAGGTTTTCCTAGGCAAATTAACCTAATAATAAATAAATAAATGTGTGGCAGTGTGGTTGTTGATCTAAATTGCAGGCCAGGCCACTACTGTTGCAATGCTAATGTGTGATTGCCTGAACTTCAGATCTCCGCAATCACATGTGAAAATTCTGGTCGAATTTCTTGCACTGGGTTTCGAACAAAAAGCAAAATTTCTCCACAAACAAAAGCAAAAACATAATTGAAGGGGTCAAAAGGAGAAGGGATGAACAAAATGTGCAGGTTCTGAACATCATTGCAGGCAAAAACGATCGAAATGGGTGCCTGTGGAGAAGGGCTTATGAACAGAACGTGCACATATCAGACCCTTTCCACAACAATAAAACATGCGAGGTACCATTTCAGATAAAATGTACTCTAGCCATTCTCAATTTGACCCCTTCAATTGTATCGGCGGTTAAATAACCTGATACTTTTCAGCCTGCCTAATTTTATGATAATGGCATGATATGGTAGGCAGGGCTGCTAACTCCTGGGGCACGGCAGACTGGATGCACAAGCATTTCCACTTGGTAACCATTCAATCACTGAAATATCACCCTTACCGGGAATTTCGACGATATTTGTCTCCATGGTGTGAGTTGAGTCGACGCTTCGGGCGCATCGCGTGTCCGTTATCAAGACGAGACTTGTCTCGTTCTCGTCTTGATAGCTTGTCTCGTCTGAATTTTTGAATGCATTTTTTTTGCACATCCTTTTGCGTTGCCATGCCCTTCGGACATATTTTGCAGCATTGCAGGGGTCAGTGTACCGAATGCTTCCCTTATCGGCCGTATTGTATCTGTGCTGGGAAACGATTCAGCTTGATGAAGCCCGACCGAGAAAAATCCCATGTTGTCAAATCTGGGCATCTTGCTGACCATTTCAGAGGAGCAGGTAATGCCAGTGACCCTCGTCCTATCCTTCGGCTAGGCAGAGGCTCTTCTAGATACCTACTCGCGCACCCGGATGGGCATGAACCCCGTCCTGCTGTCTGGAGCAAACCGAGCCGGTTAAACTGAGGAATGACCCAAAAGTCCCTTTCCGCTTTGCTGCTTTGGGAAGCATTCGGTCATTGACCCCTGCAATGCTGCAAAATATGTCCGAAGGGCATGGCGTCGTCGCATAACTATGTGCAGGGACAACGACGGAGAACACTCTGATATGCTGGAGAAACAATAGGTTACAGTAAAGGGACTTTTGGCCCACCCTATGCTATCTTGCCCCACTGGCAGCACTTTGCTCTTGGTTTTTCATGATCACCTCCAGTTAATTTGGTGAAGGCATCCCATTGATTGTATTCCGGCCGTCCTCCACTGTTCATGTCTGCAGCTTTTCAAGCAGCTTAAAATGAAATACAAAGCAAACATGCCCTAAAGTATCAAACAAACAAAAGAGGCGAACAAGCACTTTTACTCAAGTCACTCAAAGGACCATGGCTTCTTTCTAAAAAATAATCCCAAATTTTTGCTGCCCTTGCAATTTTGTTGCCCCAGTTCCGGCCCTGTAAACAGTGGGTAGGAAATTTGGAGATGCGTCTGACGCTAAAATATCACTCTTACAGGAAAGTTCGATGATTTTATGGAGATAAAATCGTCGAACTTCCAGGTAAGGATGATATTTTATTTTAGCGTCAGGATAAAGTCATTGCATTAAAAATACGGATGTTGTGCCAACTCATTTTCGGTAAAGTTTTTGCATATCTGTTGTGTGTCTGTCAAAAATCTTGTTCGATAGGTTTCATTCTTTGTTCTTTGCACTTGAAAGCGGTGCAATTTATATCCACCATTTGAACTCTTTTTCTGGTTTTTTAATCATTGCGAGCCTGTTGACTTTCATTGTTAGAGAATGGCCTCTAACCAATTAGATACTTTCAATGTTTCGTCTGATCACTTGTTTCAGGTACAAAATCATGACTGAAATCATGCAAGCAACAACTATTCATAATCTGAAGTGTGCCAAAGGCTTTCATGCTAGCGACAGGAAGTCCCAGTCTCAGCAACAGGCTGGTTACAAAGCCGAAGAAGGAAAGGGTGACCTGCTGCAGGTTCGTCTAGCAGAAGCAGCCTGTCCATCTTTATGATGATCAGTCTACTGCCATGCCAGCTATGTCGAAGGGTTTGAATATGTTTGAAGACCTTTGGTGGGAAGTTAAAATATGCTTGCGAATTTCTGCTTTCATACTACTTGTCTGATTCTCATATCTGTTGCCTGTAGTGGAGTGTCATCATACAGGGCATCCCAAAAGTCGTTGGCCTTGGAAGACATTTAATTTTGCTGTTTCTATCAAATTTTGTGATCTGAAACCTTTTCTTGCTGTAAGCACGGATGTCTAGACTTAATCAGAACACATGTGCATATTCAGGGATGCCCAAAAGTCTTTGGCCACTTCAAAAAAATTAGATTAGGCCTATCTGTTTTTATGATATTTCATGATTAGTGACTTTTTCTAGCTCCCACTACGGAAGTCAACACTTTATTCTATGCTAAAGTTTCCGAATAAAATTTTTTGACATCCATGGTTAGAGCTAGAAAAACTTTCAGATCACAAAATATGATAAAAACAGCAAATTTACATTTTTTCCATGCCCAAAGCCTTTTGGGCCACCCTGTATGAAAGACCCAATGTTGATAATTTAAACATTGTCGTTTTCGAATTTTTTTTTTTTCAAGCATTTGCATCCAAACTTTGGATGCAACTGTGCCTGCCTGCCGGCCGGCATGTCTCCATTTTGCTCAGCCTGTTGATTTTTGACAGGCAAGAGGGAGTGAGAGAGATGAGGGAGAGGGGTGGAGGAGGGAGTGGAACGAGAAATAAAGATTCTGTGTTCATGTTCGGAGATTTGCTCAGAATCACAAAAAACTGAAAAGACGCTTGCTGAATTTACCTATCATAAATCCTTGCATTTAAAGAACAATGTTGGCTCTTTATGGGCCATTTTTGACCACACCATTTGATTTCATGCCAATTTGTTTAAAAGTGCCTGTAAAACATGCAGCTTACCATTTTTTCCACCAATTCATTTTTCATTGCAGTCTAGAAACCTGAAGCGTTACATAAACCAACTGACCTATGCCAAGAACCAGTGTGAAAAGAAACTAGCGTCGTTAGGTTGGACAGACGCTCTTGCTTCCACATTCACTGCTTCCAGTTCCGGTTCGGCAACCATGCGTTCTGCACCCAGCAGCTCATTCAGCAGTTCTGTCGCAGCTGGTGGCAATAGCGTGGCCACTGCCACGTCCAGAAGTCCTTCAAGAGCCAAGCTGCTGTCACTTCAGTTGGTTTTGGAAAATCAGTGGGGCCAAAAGCATTTGGCTAAATTCTTGGAGAAACGTAAGGAGGGGCTGAGATTTCTCTACTTTTGACTATTTCAGTTGATATTGTTTTAGGCAATGCTTGAATTTTTCAAATCAGAGGCATTGTAAGATGTAAATGTGTATGATATCAGCACAAATGTTTTAACTCTTGTAGATTGAAGCGTAACCTGCACTTTGGAATGTTGAAACAGGAAGAGTTGCCCAGCAGAGGCTGTTGATCAGTTGAAAACCGCAGATGGCCAGGTCAAACAGCTGGTGAAATATTTATAGTTCTCTAGCTAATTTCTCAGCAGATTCAATCGAGCATTGGGAAAATCGTGTCATGTTATGACTGTGCAGGGACCAGAAAAAAGTGTGCACGCTATCCCACTGATTGAGTGAAATGCTATTCTTTGCTTTTCCTGGTTCATTTCTTTCGGAAATAGGACAAATTTGTTTGAGTGTGGGTGAGAAAGAAGGTGCAATCTGCTTATCTTTTTCTGTTTTAGCAAATGGTCCAAGTGAGGCGGTTGAACTGGTTTAACTGGATCCGGTTAATCTGGACCAGTTTGATCCCAATCTGTAATCTATGAAAATAGGGAAAGTGTTCCAGAATATTCAGTTTTTTTTGCCACCGTCCCTTCTGTTACCTATTCTAGGGTCAGAGGAGTACCTTCTCTCATTTTGGAAGGGTGTTGATGACATGAAGAAGGCTAATCGTCAACAGTGCCAACAAATTGGTGCCGAACTTTACTACAGCTATTGCCACCATCGACATGGCAACAGTTCCAATCCATTGATCAAAGTTGAAAGAGTGAGTCAACACTTGGGTGTTACCAAAATAACTTCAAATCCTAATAGAAGTAATTCTTTCAAAAAAGAAAATCTGTCACAACTTGCCTGATAAAAATGCGTTCTCGAAGCAGTTTTTTTCTATAGATTTTGTGTTCTCATGCCATTATGCAGTTCTTAAGTCTGCGCTGCAGATTGGGGGTAGGTACTTTAGATGCAGGTTTTGGTGGAAGACACCATTATTTCCACGAAACCAACTTGGAACAATGAGCAAATAGAGAATGGTCTGCATCCTGGTGGTGGAATTGTCGACGGTGTTTGACTTTCTCAGGGTCGCAGATCCATATAATTTCAAACCCACTCTGGACCTACTTGTTATCTGCAAAACGATTTCTGATCTTTGGATGCCTGCATGCTTGCATTCATCACTGTCATACAAGCGGTGCAAAAGAAAATCGTTTTAACGTTTCTTTGCTCTTTTAAAAATCGTTTTGCTAAATTGAGCGCCATCTTGCAGCTATAAAAATCATCTTTTAACCTTAGCGATGCCAAGCTTGTGTCAGATGGCACAAACGGGTCATTTTTTAATGAAATGTTAAAATGTTTTTGAATAAAATGTGGTTAAAATGCTGTAAAAATGTGGTTTTGAAAGTTTTAGGCCTGTGCATTCTTGTGTTACATTTTAGCCCTTTTGACCTGTGATGTACCCTTTGACGAAAAAAAAAATCAGATTTGCCTGAAATTACGGGATCGTACCAGTTGGCACAGGCTTGGTTTTGAGGAATTGAAAGTTACCAAGCCTGAGTCACATGGCACAATCGACAAAAATACAGCCGTGACGATTTCATGGTTAAGTATGAATGAAAGAAGAAGTTTTCTCTATCCTTTGGTGGTGTCTCTGAGTGGATCTGTGCAAATTATAATACCTACTGACTAATCAAAAACTTTTTGTTAAAAGAACACGCAAAACCAAACCTACGCCAGATGGCACACAATTGTCAATCTTTGTATGAAAGTTTCAGACCTGTGCATCCTGAAGTGGATCACCAATGAACCATTTTGGCCTGTGATGTGCCACTGTTAAGAAAAACAGAAATTTGCTGAAATTGGGGCTGAGAATTCAGGCCATGCCAGTTGGCTCGAGTTTGGAACAGATATGCAATGGGGGACCTTGGTATTGGTAGGGTTAGTTAAAGGATTTGGTTTGGAAAAGGTTGACAGGAAATTATTTTGATGTAGTGGGCTGTGGCAAGTGGAAGCCCACCAGCGGCCCTGCCCTGGTGTCTGTGCCAGAATACCCGCTTGCTGCCGGGGGCCCTAGGACGAGCAGCTCACTTTCTTCCTCTATGGATCGCAACTTTGACCTTCACTTTTATTCTAGCTGTCCTAAAACTCTATCAGTCCTGTCCTAAATTTCTTCCTCTTCGTCTTTAGGATGTCTAGCTGTCTGCTAGAAATCCTGCTTTTTCTGATGTCCTAGACATCTTTGTTCCTGTCCTCAAACCCTACTAATTTCTTTTCTCGACTGTCCTGAAGGTCCGTTTGCGATCCAGCCAACTACTTTTCATTTCATTTTCTGTGTTATATGTATTTTTTTTTTTTTTTTGGGTCCCAGGAACGACGTTCTTGCTGGGTTCTAGCGGAGACGTGATACGTTACTGGTGTTCCCATGTATTTTTTTAATTCTATCTGGCTCGCCCATTCCGTGGCACTTGTATTCTTGATGTCTTTTTATTTTTAATTTTTGCTGCCACCGTCTGGCTCACAAGAGCTGGGGCTTGCTGGACAACTTGAACTTGGGCTGTGGCAAGTGGAAGCCCACCAACTTCTTAGTCACGCGTAGCTC
>JASGXE010012387.1:0-63904 GCA_030068105.1 Sinentomon sp. SZTP_YWyxl
ATGTTGGGTTCGCGGGTTGCGGTTTTTTTGCTGGTTCGGCTCCGCAGTTCGCGGTTTTCCGGTTGTTTTTCCGGCAGAAAATTTTTGTTTTTGATTTCTGGTTTTTGGTGGAGTTTTTCGATTTTTTCTTGTTTTGGGACAAAGTCGTCCATTTTGCGAGAAAAATTCAATTCATCCACTGACTTTCTCAGAGTTGGTTGGATTCATGATCAATTCTTTTGTCATTCATTCGTTGTTCGCGAATTGCATTCCACAAATCCAAATCGCATTTCATTTGAACAACGCCAGAAAAAAAGCAGAATTGTCCGCCCAAAATTGACCAACTTTGCTGGTGAAATTCGACATGACTCTCGCTGATTTTTTGCATGCAACAAATTTCCACTGCAAAGATGTCGCAGATGCATGGATTTCCAAACAACGAGAAAATATTGTGTGGGCGGAGGTGGAAAACTTTTTTTTGCGGTGTGGGAATCAATGTGGTTGGAGAAATCTAAAAAAATTTAAACTTTGGCAATTTGGACTGTTGCAAGGGGTTGAAATGCATGTTGTTGATTTACTTGGTAAATGGAAAACATGATTGGCTGTAATCAGTGGCGTGCGGTCAGGGCAGGCAAGGCAGGCGCTGCCTGCCCAAGAAAAATCTCATGAATTGTGCATTTTTAAATGTTGACATAAGGAGACAAACATTTGCAAGAACAAAACATGATCACAGAAGTCCACAATGTGAGCCATATTCGAGTAAGGCACACTCCGATTTGCCTGCTGCTACTGGGCGCTGATGGTGTCCACTGAAAGATGTCTTGACTGGGAACTGCCAATGCCAACAACCACAGAAGTTACCCTACCCACCCTCTTTCTCGCTGCTCTTCCAAGAGGATTTTGGAAAATTTTTTTGAATTTTTTGTGGAATTTTTTTTGAATTTGAGGAAATTCATTTCATTCACCACAATCATGCAGTCCAGAGGTTCCTTTGCCCAGTGCGGGATCGGTTCTGTTGTCACGACTCACGAACCTTTCATTTCAAAAATTGGGTGGAATGTCAGATTTCCCGCAATTGTGTGTTTTGGAAGCCCGCGGTTTTTTGGCCATTTTCTGAAACTTCTTGCAGTTTTTCCGCGGGGTTTTCACAAAAATCTTGCGGGATTTCAAAAAATCATCTGGCAACTTCCTCTTCTGGTCCCGATGGGATTCCGGGGTCTCTTTTGAAATCTTTTCCACAAGAATTTGCAGCCTGTCTCTTTTCAACAAGTCCCTTGCTTGTGGCAAACTGCCTGATCCATGGAAGGCAGGAAGAATTGTGCCTCTGATCCAAAAAAGGCGATCCTTCACTTCCAGCTAATTACCGTCCTATCAGTCTCACAGGGCAAGATCGGTAAACGCATAAAAGGAGGTCGTCTCAATGGATGGTTTTCCCAGTCGTGTTGTGATTGGTTGTTCATTTGTGACGAAATTTGTGGAAAAGGCAGAAACCAACTAACACAGTTTTCTGAGTTGCTGTTTGGTTTTTGAACAAAATCATTTTCGATTGTGTAAAAAACGCACTGTTGCTGCATGCACTTGGTTGTTTTGTTTGCAAAAAATGAAACATTTCGGGAACAAGGGCCACTTGGAGGACAGAGGCACGACGACGTGATGGGTGCGACAGGTGATTCCGATAACGACAGGCTGGAACGATTTGCAAACCCATTTCAGGTGCAGAGCAATGCACGCCAACAGGTGAACATTCCGATCTCGCCATAAATATGAAAGAAACAAGACAGTTCTACCAGATTCTTAGATAGCTCAGTTGGTTTGGTGGTTTGGAAGGATCGTGGGTTCAAATCCCGGATTCGTCAAATTTTTTCAAAGCGGAGCTGAAGCGAAATTGAAGTGAAATCTTTTGGCTGGATCATTCACAAGATGCGCGGTTCTCCAAGTCCACTTTGAAAATCTGTGAGTTGGTTGTGCAACCAGATTGTTAGGTACTCTTTCATGAAAAAAATTCTTCGAGCTGGTTCCAAATGGCAAATGCGATGTTCGACGAAAACAGAAAAGAGAAAAACACGTGATGCCCTTTTTGGTATTCGATAAAATAAACACCTGCTGGAGCCCTGATCTCATCACAGCAACACCGGCACATGATGATATCCACGCTTTGACAAGGAGAATTCACAACATGGGCCTCGCCTCGACGGTTGTCACTGACACTGGCTCCCCCACATGACCACTTTTGGGCACAAATTTGCCACCAAGAAAAAATTCCGCCCAGCGCGGAAAATCGACAAGCGGCTGGAGCTCGTAAGCTCCTAATTTGCTGAAAAGCATCTTAAACTCAACTTACCCAACCTAACCTAACTTTACCTAACGTAACCCTAAACCTAGCCTAACTTATCCTGACCT
The DNA here is from genome assembly GCA_030068105.1 of Sinentomon sp. SZTP_YWyxl. Classification (NCBI taxonomy): domain Eukaryota; kingdom Metazoa; phylum Arthropoda; class Protura; order Sinentomata; family Sinentomidae; genus Sinentomon; species Sinentomon sp. SZTP_YWyxl. The sequence goes on from JASGXE010012387.1 coordinate 2,380, forward strand.
AACCAACCTAACGAATCCAAAGAACCCATCCAAACCAACATAGCCAAAATTACATTAGGAGCTTACGAGCTCCAGCCGTTTCTGAAAATCGGTCCATTTTGCTTCGTCATTGCCAGTGAAAGAACTGTTGGGTGGGAAATCCAGTTCTGTGAAAAAACGAAGGAAACAGAAAATATTCTAGGGCTGTGCGATTCGATTCGAGATTCGCTTCGATTCGAAGGAAAAACTTGATTCGAAGATGATTCAAGATTCGAATTTTTGGGATTCGATTCGAGAATTTTTTTGGATTCGAAAAAATTTAAAACTTCTGCCTGCGGCACCAAAATGCGAATGGTAACAACCAACATACATTCTATGATCGAGAATCGGGAATTGCAATTACTTCGAAGAAATCCAGTAGTCACAGGACTGTGCGATTATTGATTCGATTCGAAGATTCGATTCGAAAATCTCGAATCTTGGACGATTCGATTCGAAATGATTCGATTCTAAACTGGACAATGGATTCGGATTCGATTCGAGATTCGAACAACATGGATTCGATTCGAGGGATTCGAATGCCGATTCGCACAGCCCTAAAATATTCTGGCAGTGCGCATGGTTGCTCACTCCAAAACCAATGATGTGAGACAAAATTGAAAGCCGATCACAGCAGTTGTCATTTTGGTGCTCCGATGGGTGCATGTCATATTGGCTGACAAAGCAAGCCGAAAGCCAAACAACACAACAGAACAAGGCAGGACACCACCCTGTGGCAAGGCAGCTGCGGTGGCAAACTGGCAACACACCGGAAAAGCAAAATATGTAAAGGTGCCCCTGCAATTGTGGTTTTTTTGGTTTCAGAATTCGAGTCCTTTGAAGAAAAACAAATTGGTCCATTCATTTTTGTGGGCATGAAGATGCAAGTGGGAGCAACCCGTCCAGTGAACTGTTTCATTCATTCATATCAGTAGTCACTCACTTGACAGTTTGTTGGTTGCCTGCACTTGAATGCGGTTTGCTTCGCTTTTGCATCTTTGGTCGAGCGCCAGTTGCACATCAATGCAATTACAATTTTCTCCAGGTACCCAGGTAGGTACCTGCCTTCATATATGAAGGCAGAAGGTACACGTAGGTAGGTATAGCAATGACAATTTAATTTTTGTTAAATTGCAGAATGTTTATTAGAAATTCTGGGAATTGTGGAATAGGCAGCGGCTAAACTCTCCTTGGCATCAAAATTGATACCTAGTAGGTATTAGATTTCGTTCTGATATTGAGTCTACGTCTAAACTACGTATCATATTGAGTCTACGTAATCTTTTACGCACCTTCCACCCGAAGTGTTTAGCAATTGGGACCTGTTGTTTATTGTTTGTAAGAACACAAGTGACAGGACAGAAGTTACTGTCAGCAGGTTGAAGGTTTCCAGTTTTAAATTTAAGCAAAGTAGGGGCCTATCCTATTCTTCACGAGGTTGAACATTTTTGATGACTCTAATAAAGGCGAATAGCAAACCTTTTTGCACGTTCTAGTCCCCAAAATCACATTTCTGAGCAGTCTGAGAGCACTACATTTCCAAAAATTTCTTGAGCACGGGGGACGCTGTTCCCCGAACCCCCTGCCAGGGGCGCTAGCCCTCGGAACCCCGCTGGGGCTAACCCCGCCCCAAACCCCGGATTGGTGGCCTTCGGCCACATTTCACGTAAAATATTGATCGAGGGAGTTTTTGGGATTTTGAGGGATTTTTTGACCCTTCGAAAGGGATATTCTCATCCCTGCCTCTGGCAACACTGATTGGGAGTGCGTCTCTCGAACACAGTCTGGCTTGGTTAATGGTTGCGCTCCAGATCCTTGTATTTTGTCGATTGGGTCGATTGTCCAGATGAAATGTAGCCTCGTCTGTGAGACATATCCTTTCCACCAGATCAGGTTGGCGTCTGATGGAGTTTGCCATTTTCTCACAAAAGTCTACTCTCCTTCCAAAATAAGCGGGCTTCAATTCCTGGACCAACGGTATCTTCCAAGGACGGATCTTCCTTTTCTTGAGGATTTTTGTGACGTATGACCTGGACAAACCAACCGCCCGTCGTATTTCTCTTGCAGTATGTATTGGTTGTTTTTCCACTTGGGCGATGACGGCAACTTCGTTCAAAATTGCACTCTCAGTGCGGCGTGGCCTTCGATTGATATTTCGGACCAATCCAGTTGTCTTGAATTTGGCAATGAGATCACAGACTGTGCAGTGCGATGGTTGTGGTCATTCCGGATGCTGAAGGTGAAACAGGCGGCATGTTTGGCGCAGACTGTTCTCGGCCTATGCATTGCATACAAAAATACCAGCTCAATTCGTTCGTTAATGACAGCTGCATGTTGTCAGACCTCGAATCAAAAACAAACTACGCAGGACCCATGCTTCCGCGAGCGCAAATAGCTTGACCCGCGGACAGACCAATCGACCGGTGAACGACTGAAAGATCAGACATGATAAAAATGAAAAAAACTAGCAAAATCAAACAGATAGGGCTCCCGCGTATAGTTTTCACTGTCATTTCCCTGTATAGGTACCAGGGTTGAGCATAGGGGGGGGTAGGGGGGGTTACCCCCCCTGGCCTTCGGCCGAGGTTACCCCCCCCCCCAGCCTTTTTCCGACGGTACCCTTGGCCGAAGGCCAAGGGTACCGTCGGAAAAAGGTGGGAAAAGAGTCCTGGTGTGTGTGCAGGGCACACACTAGGACTTCAATAGGAGCAACATTGTTTCTTTGTACTTTCTGTTGGTTACCCCCCTGCCGGAAAAAGGCTAGGGGGGTAACCTCTGCCTTTGGCCGAGGTTACCCCCCCTACCCCCACCCTAGAATGTTGCTGTCAAAGTCCTTCCTGGTGTGTGCCCTGAACACACCAGGAAGGACTTCAATAGCAACATTCTGTTTCTTTTGTACCTACTTCCTTTTTGATTCCCCTGCCGGAAAAAGGCCAGGGGGGGTAACCTCGGCCTTTGGCTCAGGTTACCCCCATCCTTTTTCCAAGGGTACCTTTGGCCAAAGTCCTCGTGTGTCCTGCACACACCAGGAAGGACTTCAATAGCAACATTCTGTTTCTTTTGTAATTCATGTTTTGATTCCCTGCTGGAAAAAGGCTAGGGGGGGTAACCTCGACCTTCGGCCGATGTTATCCCCTAGCCTTTTTCCGAGGGGACCCTTGGCCGAAGTCCTGGTGTGTGCCCTGCACACCCCAGGACTTCAATAGCTACATTCTGTTTCTTTTGTACTTTCTGTTTTGATTTACAGAAAATGGTAAAATGAAAAAAAACTCATCCAGAAAGTCGTGTCTGACAGTTATTTCCTTGCTCCATCTATTGCGACTGCAAACCCTCCAGGATAAGGAAAAAAGGACCTGAAATGTCGTAAAATGGCATCTGAGGACCCCTAATTTTCAAAAAAGCTTCAGCTTTTGGGGACGCTGTCCCCCAAAACCCCCTGCCGGGGGCGCTGCCCCCTGGACCCCGCTGGGGGCACAGCCCCCCAGACCCCCCCGCTGGGGGGCTGCCGCCCCCCAGACCCCTGCATTTTCGGTGCCCTACCCCCCCCCCCCGTCGGACCCCTTTACCCCCCTCTAGGTACACTACCGCCCATCCCTGATAGGTACTCCCAGGACAATTTATTTTTGACCTAAATCATTGACAATTTTATATTGGTTGGCATTGATGATCTTCCATCGTCAACTGGATGACATCAAATCACTTTGGCATGTTCTGGCACATCTTCATTAATTTTCAAGGTTTGGTCCTTTTTCTGATCTTTTATTTGCTTTTGACTTTCTTTTGCCTGCCACATATTCGATGCTTCTGGTTGATGGCCAACAACCAATTTCTTTGAAATTGCCTTGAAATCTATTTTTGGACACCCTCCATCTGCCACATTAGAAATGACGCATTTGGCCCAGGCTGTTCAATTTTTGACTAAATCCTGAATGGATTCATTTCGACATGGTGCTCACATGCACTATTTTGTGCGTCTTTCCTTGGCATTGGATTTTATCTATTTTATCTGGCTCTGGACTTTGACGTCCTCTGAATGCAATGAACTCGTCGGCAGGGGGACTCCGTCCCCAGTAAAAAAGTGACCTTTGACCTTTTGGGGGTCATAGTCCCGGTGGGTGGGCAACTTCGAAAATCGGAGCCTGAGCTTCCCAAAAGATCGACCCCCACCATATGTGTGCCAAATTTCAGGTCGTTTTGCACCAAGTTGAGTGGCAAAAATCGACCGACACAATAAAGGTGACCTTTGACTTTTTGGGGGTCATAAGTCCCGGCGGGAACGGCAACTTCGAAAATCGTCACCTGAGCTTTCGGGCCGAGTTGTTGCAGTAAGTCCCTTGATCTCCGACCCGACCGTGGACCGAAGGGGGATTCCCGATTGCGGGAGATACGTTCGATCTCCACCACATCGTGCCGAATTTCAGGTCGCTAGCACCAAGTTGAGTGACAAAAATCGGCCGAACCGATAAAATCCCGACGGGTGGGCAACTTCGAAAATCGGCACCTGCTCTTCCCTGGAGATCGATCCCCACCACATCTGTGCCGAATTTCAGGTCGTGGCGCAGTGGTCAGCGCATTCGACTCCCAACTCAGGTGGACCGAGTTCGATTCCCCGTTGGGGCAGTCCAGTGGCTCGGCGTGGTCAAAAGGGAGACATTTTCACAAGGTTGAAAACAACGAAATTTGCACCGGGCCGGCCATGCACATATGTTTAAAAATGCCTTGTTTCAAAACGTGCGAGAATGGGCGCGAGAATGGGCGCAAGCCCACTTGCAACATTGCAAAATGATGAAGAACAAGAACACTGTCATGTCTGTTCCATTCCATTTCCACGGATGCTCTTTCTGCATTCAAAATTGCAACCATCAAGCGAATTTCGATGCCACACCAGTGCCACCCACCCATCATTCAATTGCATGCAAGTTGCAACATCTCCATCTTCAATCACACACTCAGAGAGCCATCAACAATGTTGCCTTGTTCCCCTCAATGCATTTATTCTTGTTCCATTCAGCGTGTGGTGTGGGAGAGAAAAAAGGCGCTGCGGTGAGACTCTTGTCTTTTTGCTCCCTCTTCGCTGTTCCTTTGCTGGCGGAGACAGATTCAGAAACGTCTCCCAGGGCGGCTTTTCACTCGGCATTTTCACCCACAATGCAGGCAGTGGCTGGGTTGGTTGCGCATTGAGAGGCGAGGTGGGGTCCGCTTTTTCCGGAGACAGATTTGAATGTGTCTCCTGGCATTCAGCAGTGATGGGTTGGGAATGAGTGTACAGAGAAGAGCGCGATCGCAGCTATTGGTTGGTCGTCAGGTGTTTGAGGTGGTTCAGCCTGCAAAGCCGCAACCATTGCAACAGAGAGGCATGGATGTGAGCATGAATATGTTGTTTTGCCATGATGCAAAAAGTGTCTGAGTGTTTCCCAAAGTCAAGGCTGTTTCCCAAAAGCAAGGCGCTTTGTTATTTGACACAAGACTGTTGTCCACCAAAATGGCAGTTTTCCCATTTTTGTAGGGAAGTGTTTTCCCAATTTTAAAGGGGAGACACTGTCTCCCTTGTCTCCCCTGATGCCGCGCCACTGCGGGGCACGAAATGTACTGTGGCACAAATGGTGCATCCTCTCTCGGCGAGGCTCAGTGAATGAGAAGTCTGAAAGAGGACTTTGTGGCCAGTCTCTTAGTCCTTCGGATGGGACTTTAAGAAGGAGGTCCCGTGCGCAGTGGCTTGGCAGGTTTCACAACAGAGAAGCCATCTCACAAGTCACACGTCACTGCTCTGCAGAGCATGACTCTCTCTGGTAAATCCTGTGGGTTGGCGTGTATACGCCGTAAAACTGGTCCAAGTCGTTTCAGTTGAATGCAGAGCAGAATTGGGCTAACGATTATGGGTCATAGTTCTCCTTGCGAGCCCAAGGTGTATGCAACAAGGTAAAAGGTCGGACCACCAGCCGAATGGCTATCAGTCCATATGACTCCACCATGATGATGATGAATTCCCACAAAAACTATCTGAACCTACTTCTGCTGGCATTGTGAACTGGATATGAGGCATCTACGTGCCTGCATAAAATTCCTAGACACTTGCATTTGAAACTGATAGGTAGGTGCCATATCATTTTATAAGTCCCTTCGGGAATGTCTAGTTCTATTGCTTCCCTTTGGAATAGGTACTATAGATACAGTTGCACTTGTTTGGATACTAAATTCTCTCCTCACCTGCTTGCCAAGTTCTGTGCTCAAATGTCTGACCTCAAGGATGATTCTAAGGTTCGAAAACTGAATAACATTTCCAGTAGTAACAAAGAAGATCAATGTTCAGTGACTATCGATAACAATGAATCCAGCAAGAACTCGTTAACTGGAATTTACAAGGTTTGCTTAACTTTTGCATTTCAGTAGGAGGTAGGTATCTATTGTCTTGCATGCATCAGTCTTACTTTCAACAAAGGAAACTGAACAAACCTGGTCATGCACTGAAGTAGAATTTAGAAATCAGACAGGTTTATTTTTATTTTCCAGTACCGTTTGGTCCCTCTGCATGCAATAGTAAGTACCTACCTATAACCATCTACAGGTCATGGCAGGTTTTTAGTATGACCTCCACTTGGGGGCCTATCCTCATTCTCAACACATCAGGAAGGTACGTACTCATTTGATACATAGTAACTTTAATTGATGTTTTCATCTTATTCTGTCTTGCCCTGTGTGAACTGTTAACCGTATCATATCGCAATGTTGCAAATCGGGGTGTGCATCAGCCTACTTCAGGATTTGGCCCATTACAGGATTTGGCCCATGATGGATGGGCTTTACTCATTTTATTATCCATTCATTCATCTATGAATGAATAAGTCATTCTCTTGCCTGATCCTGATCATCCATTTGTGGTGCATGCACAATGGCACATATTTCCCTGCAAACTTTGCTGTGTGTGATTTAGACTGCTGAAATGCTTGCAGGTTAAGTTTAGAGTATGATGTACCTTCAGTACAAACTGCGCGGTGCACACGATACCTACCATGGTGCGGACCCTTCATGATTGCCATTAGGCCTTTACAGCAGCTGTAAAATTATAAATGGGCCTCCTACTGGCTAACAAGTAGGCCTACCTAACATCCTGATTTCCAGAAGTGTTCATTGCTTGTCAACATTGATTGTCAACAAGTGTGCTATCGTTAATTAATCACTTCAGCTTCAGTGTGCCATTGCGGGCATCTGAGGGGAAGAGGCCACACCGACAGCCCTAGTATAAAAAGTCTTCAAAGCTGATGCACGCCAACAGTGTGGTGCTGTGGTTTCACCGGCTACAGTACCTATGCTGTGGATCCCAACTGACCTGTTGCAAAGCACCAAACAGCTTCCAGCCTTTGGGCATTATGGTCTCCAATAATTATTTCTCTACAGTTTTCGTTTTATTTTTACTGAATAGGTACTTGTCGACTATGCATTTGTGCATTTAGGAATGGGACCAAATCTGAAAAATGGTTTTCAGTGTGGAATGTTTCCCAGGGCTGATTTCAAAATGAAATCAATATTTTTTCAACAATACGCACTGTTCACTTCACATGCCTTTTTAAAATCCGTTCGTGCTCATGTCTGTTGTGTCATTGTTTGGTGAACTACACTGTCACTTATCATGGCAAGCAAAAAATCTAAGACTATCAGGACCCTAAACTGCTTCTAGCCGAATATGCTGCCACTGGCCAAAAACAGAAAATCACAAGAATGCAAGCTGGAAGTTGCACCCTTTACCTATTTTGCTTTCCTTTGGCTCTCTCACTTTTGAAAAAGTGTCCAATTCAGCAGATCAAAAATCATGTCTTTCTCCCATTATGCCACTCCACATTAATTGGCATGTTTCTCTCGGTCTCTTTATTTTTCAGTAGGTAACTCTTTATTTTTCAGTGACATTTGAATGGGTGGGATCAGGAAGAAAAACTAAAATGGAGCCAATCTATTAGAGAGAGAGAGAGACCTGTATATCATTTAAGTCCAAAATGGCAGATTTCTGACCATTCATCTTAAATTTTACAGGCTTCGATCCACTATGCACAGATTGGCCTCTTTTTCCTGTCGGATTCGTGCCTACACAATTGGTTTGCTGTCCTTTCGGAAACTTTTTTGATCTGAATCAGAAGGGGTTTCGATTGGGACAGCCCACTTGCTAAATTACTAAATTAATTTCCAGTGTACGAGCATGCTGTGATTCTGACTGGGTCACAGAGTTACTGATGACGACAAAATTTTGCTCACTGCTTTATTTTCAAAAATTGCATGAAGCTAGTTTTATTATTTTATCTGTTTTCTCTTTAGGATACATTGGATTATGAAGCCACTGAAGCAAAGTTCAACACAGGTGCAGATGATGTTGCCATGTTTCATGAAATATGCGATGATATAAGGACCAATTTGGCAAAAATTTTGGATTTAAAAATTACTAAGCACAATTTGGTACAGGTGAATCAACATGCACAGGCCATAACTCACATTTTTTATATATTCTTAATTCATTTTTGCTGACATGTTCTTTCTCAACCTTTTTTCATTTCTCCTGGGGCACAGGGTGAGCCTTGAAGTCCATGAGTAGGTACATGTGCAGGGTCAATCAATGCGATGAAGGTAGCATATAAAAGTTCAAGGCTCAAAGTCAGAGGTGGGTGACAGCAAAGTTATAGAAGTAGATACCTGTCTAGCTGGAGATCATTTTGCTTTACTTGAGGTGCATATCGAATTTTCATTCCACGGTGCCGCATTTTCTGTTGCGACAGGTTCTCGTGTTTCCACCAGGTTCTTGAGTTCTAGATTGTTCATAGCCATGAGCTTTCACATTTTATTGAGTTGGTCACTATTGTTATTACTCATATTGCTTGTTTCTTTACTTTGCTAGATTGAAATGGAATTGACTTCTTCTGGTAGATACTCTTGAACTTGCGAGCTTGCAACCAATAATTATTGCAATCAATCACATTTTAAATTGAAATGACTTGATGTGGTGCCTGGCGCGCTGAATTTTATTGTATCAGACCATCTGCGTGGTTTTTTTTAACCACTCAAAGCCTTTATAAGTGCAACTAAAAAACCGCATGACAAGCGGCGATCAACACACAGAATTTCGTGACAACTTGCCGTCAGGAAAAATTCGAAAAGTGTTGCGCTCGGCAAAACAGTTTGAAGCCCAATAAAATCCCACAGAAGCACCTCAGTTCAAGAATTCAACGCAAAAAATCCAACAAATTTCTAGCAACAATTCCAAAATGCATCACACGTGTGGAAAATCGCAAACAAAAGAAAGCAAAATGGCCGAAAACAGGAGGCGGCCCCAGCTGATGCGCACAGTTTCAAATTCACATATCTCCGAGCGACGTTGCCACATTTTCGTCAAACAAAAAGTTTTGAAGTCGGAAAAGACCGCCGAAATCGAATATTTTAAAATGCGCCCCGCGTGTCTGCCGCTAATATCAAAGAAAAACACTTTTCCGCAGGCATCTCCATTTCTGATCAGATCGGAGCGGCGGCAGACAACACTTGCAGCTTGAACTCCGATCTGATCGGTTATGCGTCGTTGAGTGGTTAACTTGAATCCTGAACCGGACTTTGTCCCACGTTTGCGTTGGCAGGGAGCCAGAGTTAAAGATGTTTTTCTCCTGCAAAAGGATGGCTATCTACTCATGTCCTGAGGTTCCTATCATAATGACAGTAGGTAGGTACTGTCGCACCAATAACAGCCGCTGTTGCGTATTTTTAGCTGCAACGGTGGCCGTTATTGTTCCAGACGTGCTAGTTAACACCGGTCTGCATCATGATCTGAACCTCACGACAAGAGTCCCTGGGTTCTTCTGAATGAGGATGCACAAGTTCTGATCAGAAGCCAATATCATTTCAACCGAGCAAGAAAAGAAAAGAGCAATGACAGCATAAACAATGGTGACCAAAACCCCTGGCCTAAACTTGTATGCCACCTGGGCACCTGTTACGGATTCCATGTCTAAATGAGTGCAGCTGGAGAACCCTTGTTGGAATCTCTGTTGAAAGTAAAAAGTGTTTAATTTTAGCAGGTCAGCCACCCCAGCACTCTGCACTGCTGTGTTCAGCTGGTTACAATATTTAGAGTGAAATTTTAGTTTCAAATTTTTTGGCCTGTTCCAAACTCAACTAATGCCTAATGCAAAATAATACCTCCATAAAGTCTCTCGAAAACATTTTGCTGATTTCTTCTGAGAGTAACCTGGGCAGTTATTAACTCCTTGGCTGGAAAGTCGTGTAAAATCAGGATTTGTGATGTTGTCTTCTGAAACGCAGACAAGTGGACTGAAGCCAGCTTCCGCATGTTAAACAACCGACTGTGTTGAACTGCAGCCTTTGTTATGTTCAGCATTGTTGATCTTTGATTTCGTTGGAATGATTACAGTTATTTCATATTGACATTTAAAACCGAAGGACTAATAATGATGGTCGTTTTTCCATGGACATTTCTTTGAGGTGATGAGAGCAAGAGTTGCAGTATGAACAGTTTTGCCGATAAAATTGACAAAAACTCTCCGTTGTTAGGTACAGGGCCGGCCCGACCGTACGGTCAAACCAGCATTTGCCCAGGGCGCCAAATTGTCCAAGGGCGCCATATCCGCGAGAAAAATCCTTGTTTTGTGAATGTGATGAATTATCTCTGCACCATGTGCTCAACCACCTGCATATTTTTCGGCAAATGACTAAAGAAACGGAGCCCTTCTTTATCTGTGGTCAAATTCTTTCCCTAACATTCCGTTCTGAATCGTGGCATCAAAAGCAAACCTGTCCACCCCAAAGGATAACAAAGCAATGGAACATACATAAATCTCAGAGTGACAGCTCTCCATTCTTTGACATTTTACATGAAGCCTTGTTTGTGATTGCATCTTCAGTCTGCATTTATCTTGTGTTCAATAACAGGACTCCTACACTTGCCTATTGGGACACTGGCCCAATAAATTTGGCATCTGCACTAAATATAAAGCACATCCATTCTGTCATGCATCTCGCGTCAAAGCTGAGAATACCACGTTGAAAACTGCTCAAAGGACAGAAGCACCAAATTACAGATCAGGTTTTAACAGTCGTTTATTTTCTTCCAAACTTGACAATATTTTGACGTCAACGCAACAGCTGAGGATGGCTGAGGGTTGCTTGAAACGCTGGTGGCCGGTTCGCATCCACAGTATACTGTCAAGCACCAGCAAAAAGCAGGCAAATGAAAAAGTTCCGAGTCCGATTGTCCAACTCGGGTATTGTTCAACTTTGGGATTGGGCAATCAGCAATGGAATCTTTTGCAGCAGAAAAACATGCAAAAAGGGACAAGAAGTGGATGAAGGTGCTTCAAGCAGAAGACTGAAGGGGAAGGCCGGAGAACTGATTGGGAATTTGACTGCAAACAGAAGCAAATGGATCTTTTCTGGACAGCAGTGCTGCGCAACTTCATTTAAGGTTGGGCGACGACTTTTCAATCGAGCATGCTCTGTTAGTTGCACCTTAAAACAGACCCACGTAGGCATCGACTGTGCGTGTGTTCTGGCCTTCATGCTTTGTCTTTGCGTTGGGCGGCCGACAGGCCATTGGCCTTTTTCTGGTAAGAACTTCCCACTACCCGAGGATGGAAGTACTAAGGTTGGCAAAATTACAAGATGCAACATCCCACCACACCACAAAGAACCAAACGGAACATTAAAAAGACCAATGGAGTTGTGTCCGTGTCTCTTCTGTTACATCAGTCAGACTGATGATGTCAGCAATGTGTCCGACGAAATCGATCTCAAGAAGTGAGTGGAGTTTCTTTCATTGTTCTTGTGTAAAAGGTGACAAAGGCACAACTCCATTGGTCTATCATTGTGCCTTCTGTTTGGTTCAAGTTCATAGAGAAATTAAAAAGGCCAAAAAAGGAGTATTTTCTACATTTCAGGTCAACAATTTGTTAAAGTTTTATTAAAAACTGCAACATGACATTCCAAATGAACTCCTAAATCTCAAAAATCAAGGACCTCCGGGGAGTGGAATTCCTCGTGACAAGAGTCTGCAGCGCACTCCTTCGCAAAGAGCTGGATCTGCCCCTCGGCTGGGGGCGCAAAAAAATCAAACTGCCCAGGGCGCCAAAAAACCACGGGCCGGCCCTGGTTAGGTAGGTACCTATGCGACCCATTTCAAAATTCTGTCGCTTTGGATCAATAAAGCCATAGGTACCTAGGCCTTTTTGACTGAAGGTAAGAAGGGCTTCGCATTTTTTATGTGGGCCAAGGCCTACCTAGTACTGTAAAGAGTTTTTGAAATATGATGTCAAGACTTCTAAGCCCACGAAGGTGCAGTTAGACCACCGCGAAGAACCTTTCAAGAAAATTGAAAGGTGTTTTATGTTCAGTGTTTCTTTGATTTTTTATTTCAGTCTGAGAACGTTGACCAGAAAGGTGCAATTGACAAGCAAATAGAAGATATTCAATGCGATGTGTCCTTGTCGTTTTTAAACTTGAAGAAATTAAATCGTTTGGATAAGGCCAGATTAAATAGTTGCCGTGAAGAGACCCACCTGGCAAAGCAAAGGGTGGACAACTTTCATTTTCAACTGCAGAATTTACTGTATGAAGTTGTTCACTTGAACAAGGAGGTGAGGTTTTGTTTTTCTAACTGGATAGTCAGGTATTGCTCACTTCTTCATCCAATTGAAGCTGAGTCCCCAATTCTGCAGCATTCTGCACAGCATAGGTATTTGAAGAATCTTGAAGATGCATTCCAATAAATGTTGGAAACAATGGCTTGTACACCTAAGGCTGAGTGGATGCAGGTGGCATTCTGTCTGCATTTTGGAGAGGGCCACTGCACTTTAGACTTAAGAGCAACTTTAGAGGGACAAAAATTGAGCTACTCAGACGTATTCACCATGTTTGTGGAGTTATGAACATTTTCAAGAATGATCAATGAACAATTCCAAGAATTCAGGAGTGATGAGTTTGTGCATAAAATTTTGATGCAAAAATGCAGCATGACTTTTTGTCCCTGTAGGTACCTTAATGTCACATATATGTGCAAATGATTGTCACATTTTTGTGCAATCTTAATGGGGTGCCAGAATTTATCATGTGTTGTGCCTTCACTCTAATCTTTATCATTACAGGTCAGTAAATGTCTGGAGTTCAAGTCTGCAGACGAATCAATAGAATTGGTGCCTATTTCTGATTTCTACAGGGATGCACCTCCCACCATCAGCAATCCTGATCAAACCCAGGCCGATCCGCACAGGCAGAAACTAGCCAGGCTGGAATGGGAGTTGGAGCAGCGGAAGAGATTGGCTGCACATTTTAAGCAAATTGAGACCAAGAAAGAGGGTGTGGCCAATGAAATAAAGAGTCAACAGGAGTGCTTTGATAATCTCGGACCAAGGCTTGCAGCAATTCTTGAGGCAGGTCTTTGACATGTTTTTTGCAGTTTGCTGTTTTTCCGGTATGAGACATGATCAAATATCAATGGACGCTTCCAAGTATTTTTCCCAAATTGTTGCCACATTTCATCTTCTGAATTGTTGCCACAGTCCGTCAAAAATTCCAATGCGTTTGTTTATTTTTCGTCTTGCGTTTGGCCCATTCTTCTGCTTAGAAATCTTGCTTGCTTAGAACCATTTGAAGTTGTTTTTTATTTTTTGTATCTTCCCGTACACCAATCAGGCATCAAAACCACTTCAAGACCATTTGAATATGCCACTTGGACATATCAGATCACAGCATGAGATGGCCAGATACCTGCCACCACCTTTATATATTTTGTACATCCAATCGTCAGCCTACCAAGAAGCATGTGGTGAGTTTACACTTTCTGAATTTTCCTTCCAGATTTGTCGATTACATCATAGCCATGCCACTTTTATCCGCGAACATTTGTTTTGTTTGGGCCTCATTCTCAGGGTTTCAAAATATGCAGATGGATATTTTTGTTTGATGATATCCAACCAGGGCATAAAGTGTGTCGGAGCGCACCGGAGCTGGGCTCCGGCCGTCCCTTGCAGCCGCAGGAGCTGAGCTCAGGCAGTTTCTTGTCATCCGACATCACTGAAACGCTGGCGTTGAGCTCTGTCCCTTTTTCACAAATTCAACCCGCATCCTTTCTGGGTGTCAAACCCATTTTTTCAAGATGTCTGTCGATTCCATGCCTGCTCTTTGACGATGTCACAAACCACCCACCAGGACCTTTACCCCTTCGAATCCCACCGGGGCTCAAACCAAGACCCCGTCTGGGTCTGAGCCTTAAGAATGCTACCCTTAAGAATGTCCCCTGCGAAACTGGAATGATACCGCTGGTCGTTGGTCCCTTTTTTGAATGCTTGGTCCCTTTTCGGAAAAAGGAGCTCCGGCCCTTTTTATTTTCCACTTTAAGCCCTGTATCCAACAACAAGATGGGGGACGACGATTTTCATTATCTATTGGTACCTATGTTTGATTTTCATCACCTATCGGTATTTTTGCAGCCACTGGCAGCAGGGCAATAGCCAAAAATCGTAATTGGGATTTTTTTTTGCAAGCTGTGTTATTTTTTTTTTGTGGCATTTCAGTTAAAAAGGAATTGAAATTGATGTTCTTTGATGTGTGTCCATTGTCTGACGTGTTTTCTTCTCTGGTGGAAGATCCCCCCCTTTTTTTCACCCAGGCCAAACTGGCTCAGTGGCTGTGCCACATTTTTCTCAGATTTTTTTTTTCAATGCATCAAGTCGATCCTTCCAGTGCTCTGTGTGGATACATTGTTTTTTTTTTACTTTTCTCCGTGCACACTGCAGCCTCCCATCTGCCAATCATGTGTTCATGACAGGCAATCAATAGGCCTGAATCATCCGTATGAATTCTTCACAAGAATTTAATCAAAGTCCTTAAGTTCACAAATAACACTGTGAATGAATAACATATTTCAGAAATGATTCAGAAAACTTTAGAAAAATGGGTTCCCATCAAAAGTCACCACCTCACCGGTTTTGAGCTGAAACGTTTACGAGATGCAGACTTCAACATGGTTGCTACCAACCTGGAAAACCTGGAATACTCAGGGAATTTTTTTCGCACCCTGGAAAACCTGGAAAACTCAGGGATTTTTGAAAAAACCCTGGAAAACTGAAAATTTCCAGAAAAACCAGCCAAAAAATGGAAAACAGAATTTCATAACATTTTTTTAGTTTACATTTTTTTTTAAATTTCCAACTGTGACACCTGAAGAACATTCTCTTGTCTTGCAATTTTTGTCTGCACCCTCCCATTTTTGTCTTGTCCTCGGATAAAACCCTGGAAAAAAGCCCTGGCAAAAACTGAGAATCCTTCTGGAAAACCTGGAAAACTCAGGGAAATCTGATTTTTCAAAACAGCAGCAACCATGTATCAATAAAATAGGCCTCATTGTTCTCCTGCAGCCATTTCCCTCCTGAACTAAAGCATCTAAAACCATATTTTCTTGAAAATCTTGGGAACAAAACTGCGTGCACCGTCCACCAAAGCTAAGATCTGCTCCTAGGTGCCCCAGTGGGGCTCCTAGGAGCAGAGCCCGTTGCATGCGTGATGGGATGGGGATTGGGGACCCCAAGAAGCTGGGGCCTTTTGCAATTTTGCAAATTTGGGTTTCCTAAATGGGTCCACAAGGCAATTTTGAAAGAGAAGCCTTAGGAAATCCTTAAGCTTTGAATGAATTCTAAAGAATAACTTGGGAATTTCTTAGCCTTATTCAATTGGTCATGCTTAACCCCTCAAGCCGGTACGACGTATATATACGCGAAATGAAAATTGTCTGCCGGCCGGTTTGCCGTATATATACGCTGAACCCCATCTCTTCATAAAGCCGGTTTACCGTATATATACGCGACAGGTAGTGACGTCATTTAGCCTCACCTTATTGGTCTCAGCATCACAGAGGCGGCTGCTATTGGTGAATTCTATCAAATAAAGGGTCCAATCATTCAAAATCAGCAATTGCATCACGAAAAAACTTGCGATTGGCGGAGCAGCCGACGGCAAAAAGACGGTGCGTTTTCGGACGCGAAATTTCACTCGAATTCGGCGGCCATGTTTTTGCGCGCACGTGTTGCTTTTTGTCCGTTTTTAGTTTTTATCAGCTTTTTTCGGAATTTTTCCTAGTTTTTCTTCGGGTTTTAGTCTTCAATCAAGTTTTTATGGCTTCTTTCACTTATCCTTCATTGAGAAGCCATGTAATTATTGGGATCTCATTGATATTTGGATCGAAATTACGACATGAAGGCAGCATTTTGGACTTCTCCACTTGTCACCATTGGATTCAGTGGACGTTTTTCATAAAGTTTGCCAACTTTTGTCACTTTTGGCCAACTGCAACTGGTTTTCTGATATTTTGAAGTAGCGGAGTCAAAGATTTTGTTTACGCGTAAAAAAACTTGCGTTTTTTATGAAGAAAATCATCTTAAAAGCGGAAAAATTCGGGGAATTTTTCATCGCACTAAGAACCGGCTTGAGGGGTTAACCAAGATTATTCTTTAACTGTTCTTAGCTTAGTTTGAGATGATATGAGTGATGATGTCCATTGTTGTACATGCATAGCCTTCAACAGCACTCATGAAATCTCATGTATGGTAGCTTCCCTGAGCTTAAGAAATCAGGATTTTGATAAAATTCTTATTCTTCTAATCAAAAAACGATCCTGTCGATCCCAGCAATTCGTCCATGCAAAGAGCGACTCCGAATTCCGCTGATTCCATGAAGATTGTCCATTTATAATGCAACCCTGCCTGTGCCAGTGTACAAAACTCTCGTGTGGGAACTGGGAACAATGTGTATGACTCTCGGTGGATATGGTTTTGTAGAGGCCGAGGAGTGACTTTTTGTCAACAAGTGCAACCAGACTGTATTTGTGACCCCATTATTGTTTAGCCCGTGATGGAGATATTTGACCCCATTGTTGTTTGACCTTGTGATGGACATTGTCGTTTTTGCACTTTGTCAAGGCCTTTTTCCACAAGATGCATGAGGTTCTGGTGGTTGCAGAGCCTCTGCCGGGATGCATGTGTTCAAAGGGAATGCTGGGAGAACAGCATCAATTTTGCAAATTATTTTGGAATCCTGATGCAAGTTTTGAAATTGACTGTTATACTCTGTGTTTTCACTTTTGTTCAAGTGCAATTTTCGGCAAGTTTTAGCAGCTTTGGCGTAACATATTCAAAACAATTGCCATGGAAACGGAATGGTTTTGCTGCAATGGAACAAGAGAAAAGACAAAGAAGACCAAAAGGAGCTGCGAAGTGAGACTGTGCACAATCGTCCATGACATTTTGGAAGGCATTGCGAAAGGTTCTGCAATACAAGGAGCGAGTCATTGCGAGATAAAATGATTGGGAAACGCCAATTTTTAACTGAAATATCCTGCGAATATCTTGATAATTTGTTCACCAAACAAGGAAGTGATGCATTTTCGCTTGTTTCATGATAAAAAATTACTTGTTCAGACAAATCCTTGATAAACTGCTGATATTTCGAGCAAATTACTGGTATTTTGAGCAAATACTAATATCGGTGGAGCGGTTGCGAGGAATGGAAATCCTCCGTGGTTTTCAGTTGCGGAGATTTTGTTCCATGTGGGAAGGTCCTCTTGACCTACCTACTCGTAACAAAATCCCTGGAAGTGAAAACCACTGGGTATTTCCATTACTCGTGACCCACCACTGTATGTATTGCAATAAACAAAGGGAGAATCCAAAAACAAACTAAAATATTATTGCACAATACGTAACCGCACGAAAAACCGAAACTTACTCCAAAAGACTGCAAAATGCGGATCTAAAATGCTTCGGAGAGCTGCAGACCTTCCCAAAATCGAAACTCAAAAAACAGGGGCAGATGTGTTTCTGCCAAGCATTGCAAGGAGGTTAAGAACTTCCTGAGAACTTCCCAGGCAGCGTATCACACAAAGAATGGTTGGTAATTGAATAAGGATCAAACAAGGCTCTTAGAAAGGCTTAGGAAAATCGGAAGAAATAATGCTTAGATTTGGAACTTCAATTGAATGAGGTCTCACGCCAGGAAATACAGGTATGACAGAGTTTGAAGTTGTGATAATAAAAGTGAATAAAAATCGGTTCTTTGAAAAACTCAAAAAGAGACAGACCTTGTAATGGAAGTACTTCACGTAAGCAGGCTCCGCAGTCATTGCTTTTGATTGACAAGCATGGTATAAAAAACCCATCAGTCGGTCCAAAAAGCATGCCGCGCCGGGCATTTCGAACAGAAAGCAAATGAAACAAAGTGCATTTTCCGTGCATTATTTGATGGTTTTAAAATATCTTGTTTGTGCTTTTTTTGCTCAAGTGAAAAGAAAACCCATCTCTTTGGTCAAAAAATTGCATGGCATGAAAATTTGCAAACTCAGAATACACTGAATACAAAAAACTGAACTCACCCCAATGAAAAATCTGTTAGCTTCAGCAAAAGATTTTGCAATAAGTTTGCATCTTTTAGGAAGGTAACATGTCAAAAAGAAACAACAAAACAAAAAAAAGTTGTAAACCGATTGAGAAATTTGACATCTGGACTGACTGAAATGATAAAAGTTAGCCAACAGGACAAAATTATTGGGAGGGTTAAAGCACCCCACCTGCATGCTCCAGTTTGAACCACTCCTGGATATTTGTCACCCATCAACCCTTCTAAAGTGTGCAGAATCCCACTGAGAAAAGGCTAACATAAAAATTTGAACAAACAAAGGTGGCTTCCATTTTGACTGTTCAGATTGGCTGCAGAGAGCTAGCTGCAAGTTGCATCACTGCCGAAATGTTGAAAAGTTTGTCTGTGTTGTGGATCATTAACATTTTAACACTGCGAGTCAAGCTCAATCAACAAAAAAATTCAGAGCTCTTCACACCAATTCATCACAGTCAATGCCACGAGTAAAATAAATTTGACAAAAAGTGAAATCATGAAACACCCTGCAGACTTTTTCTACGAAATTTTCCAGACTAGAGTCTCCGCTTGTTCAACCAGTTTGACACATTTGAATTGATAGTTGGGCTCTCTTGGTGTCTCGCATCATCTACACAGGGGTCAGGATAGAGAGGAGTCACCTTGCTCTGGAATTAATATCTTATTCTGTTTTGCATGTAATTTTTGCAGCATTTTAATGGAAATCTGAGTAAGGCAGGGTCGTCTTAGCACCAAAATTCACTTTCATTTGATGATGGTAGGTATCGCATCATGTGAGCGAATGATCGAGACGGTTAGAACCAGTTGCGAGCAGGGATTAAATTGTGAAACAGAAGTGGTAGTACGCTATAAAAACAGGCAAAAAAGATACTTTTAGGCAGTAGGTATGCCATTGTCCTCACAAGAAGTAGGTAGTGGTACTTCGTACCACCGCGTGCCCCCTCAATTTAATTACTGGTTATGAGTGTTTGCGGAAAACAGGTTTGTGGTGCAGTTTTTGTTCTTCCAGCATGCCCACGTTGTTGTTTTTTTATTATTTGTACGGCATTGATGTAGCTCAGAATTGCATATCTTCCAAGTTAATGAGGTTTTGCCTGGTGCTGCGTGAATAGGAAAAATGCAGCAGTTGATAGGCATGTTTTAAGGTCAAAAACGGTGTGGTTCCTTGGCGCTGCTCTCAACATTGTAGTACATAATGCTGGGCTTTCACTTGAAACTTAGATTTTGTATTTTCACAGGCTTTTAGAAACAGTCCTTTTTCAGAAAAATGGGAAAAGGACAGTTTTTGCAGATTCGTAGGCATCTGGGGAAATGAAAAACATCAAATGGAATTGACTCACGGCATGGCCGAGGCTTTTGGTCGGCATAATAAGTTCATTTTTGGATTTTTGTCATTTTTTAGATCCATTACTCAAAGTTGATGTTGTGGGTGATCTGGATGAAGCGAAAGCACAACTGGAATCTCAGAAAAATGCTGACACCTTTTCAAAAGACAGCAACGATGCATCTGATTCTGACCCGGAGCAGGAGTTGGAGGTAGGCTCTCAAGGGCTCTGGTTGTGCCAAGAACCGTTATTGGCACATGTTCTGCTTTGGAAAATCAGGGTGTTTTAAGGCCATCTGAAAAGGGAAATGCAATGTTGTGAATAGAGTAGTAGCACATTATTTTGGAAAAATGGTTGTAATTTTGTCATGCATGCAGACACAGACCTAAAACCTTCATCAAAAATTTGTATTCCGTTGTGAACCATGATTCAAAGAAAATTCGTTCAATTTTCCAACTTTTCCCAGAGCAGACCACATCATTTTTGCAATACCTTGATAACTTTTTAACGTCATTTTGCTGGTTAGACCTCCATTAGCGGAAGTGCGTGTTCCAAATTCATATTTGATATGACGGCTGGTGGGGTAACCAGTGCATTGACATTTTGATGCACCTTAGTTTTGCCTTCCTCTAACTCTAGCGCACAAGCGATCTTGTGAAGTGCATGAAGTGAATAGGTGCACATAGTCTAACGCTGAAGTCAAAATAGCTAGTGAGCACTAGGCTAGTGAATCACACTTCAGTACTGGAGTGTTGATTAAACTAAATTATTTATACTTTTCTATGTGACCATGATAGCAAGTGCCCATTTCTTTGCTGCATATGACACTCATTTTTATTTTGGCTGACCTTGGGCTTCCTGTTCATCTTTATTGGTTCATATCTTGAGAGCAGCAAAGCCAGGCAAACCACTTGCTCCCAGAAGATAACCAATATGCAGTCTGACCCTTTGTCTCTTCCCGACTATTTTCATCTCTTTTCAGGAGGGATCAGCACGAAAGAAGCGCCATACACATCAAACTTGTGCAAAGCCAGAAGTTGACATCTTGAAGGAGAAAAGGAGGAAAGTGCTGGAAAGGCATCCACTTTCTGTAGTGTTTAACATTAGAACAAAGGGTTGGTACGGCTACACTGTTTGATGACACTGAAAGTGTTTGTGCAGATTGTGTTTTGGATTTATTTGCAAGTGGAAAGGGATGTCCTTAGCTCACATCAGCTCATATTTTTTGCAAAAGGTGGATTTTTGCTCTGCTCCCAAGAACAAAAAACGATTTTGCATTACAACTATTTTCAAATCAAAATTAGCAATCCTGGCATCTTTTGATCTCGCAATGAACTTTTTGCCCGGTGGCGTAGCATCTTTACATCTTATCTTTTCAATCTTGGCGGTAACAAGTAACAACGTGGATTCCCATGCAGCTGTCCTGTTAACTCTTGCCTCAAAGGCTTCTGAAATTCGAGGAAGATGATTGATCCTGATTTGAACAACAGCAGCATCACTCACACTGGCATAACTTACGTTCAGACTTTACAATATGTGATTAGGATGCAGTTACATTTTCCGTGAATGTTTTTTTTTTATTATTTGGATTTCAGCTGTTGGATGGGAGAACTATAAAAATCACTATCGACTGTCTTACATTACAGGGCAGGTTATCCTCTAGGCCTACAGAGCTTCTGCTTTCCCATTTAAATTCAAGGGATATCTTTACCCCCTCCACGGCTGTCCTATTTCGTTTTCCCATTCCATGGACTTCATCACCTGGTGTGATGTTTTTTTTTGTGATCTTTTTTGATCATCTGATGACCCGTGCCTCTTGTTGGCATGGTATGTCATGTCTTGCCTCCTGTGGGGTCGATGTTGGGAGGCTTGGCAGGGCATTGGCAAGAGGGGGCAGATGTGTGATGGGTTGAGGCTTTGTACCGATGCTGAGAAGAGATAAGAATGAGAAGAGATAAGTACAAGGCTAAAGATGAGAGGAATGTTAAGACAAAAGAAGGCGGATAAGGCGGAAAGAGGAGTATAGATATCATCATACATCTGCTCGGCGGCCGGCATACCTTCCTATCGGGCGCCGTTCTCTGCGAATGGGAACATTTGCATGGGCGGACAACGTATGCCCCAGGGTGTCTGCAGCCTAGAGGATCTTGGGAATGGAAGGTAATAAGCTGACACAGCTAGGGGGCTCCGTTGGAATTTGGTGCTTTACTTTCTACTAAATATATATAAAAAAAAAAAAAAAAAAAAAAAAAAAGGAAAAGGAAATTTGGAGGCGTCAGTTGAAGGGGAGGAACACATCATGCATGGGTGGTCTTTTTCTGCTGCCCCTACACAGTGGGGGGGGTGTTGTTGTCGTCTTTACATGGGTTTCCTGATCCTTGAGAGTTAGCTGCCCCCAGACTACGGAAATATAGAGTTAATAGTAAGGTTATGATTAGAATTCATGCGAGAGAGCATGGATGTTCCCGTCTCTTGGGGTGTGAGTGGTTAAAGCTAGGTTTGTTTAGCAGGATTGTCTTCACTAACGTTTTTTATGCTTTCTTTAGTATTTTCTTCTTTCTGATAGGATCTACATAGATGATGTGGTATGTAATTGATATGGAGCAAGAGTGAATTGGGTGATCGTTCGGCATTGATAACCATGGATTATCTTCTACAATACGGCAGGGACTCTTCCTCGGATGATGATGGAGGTGTGGATAATGGAGTCAGGGCGATGGAAGAAATGGAATCGCAGTCATGTTCCCTAGATGGTGAACCAGCTGCTCTGGTTAATGATGAGTATAGCGGAATCTGCCCCGCCATAAGATCGAGATGGTCAGATGTTTACCGAATTGGATCTCTTAATGTTCGCAGTCTGACCCAAAATGGGGAGAAATTGCGCTATATAGCGGCACGTTGCCTGGAGCAACGTATTGCTGTTTTAGCATTGCAGGACACTAAGAGGGCGCCAGGAGAGATGGGTGCTCCACCTCATTATGTGCTGATGCTGGCAGAAGTTCCTGAGATGCAGAGGCCGGGGGTAGGCTTCATGGTTCATTGCTCGCTTGTGAACAGATACTTGTCGTTGACTTGGGTATCCAATCGCATTGCGGTTGTAAAATGCAAGATCAGCAGAAAGTTGTTTTATATTGTGACAGTGTATGCGCCTACCAGTGCGGATACAGTAGCCAATCGGTTAGCTTTTTACCGCCAAGTGCAAACCACTATCGATCAGAGATCTACTCGTGCTATTTTGATTTTGCTGGGGGACTTCAATGCACATATAGCAAGAGCGTCGACTGATAGCGATGAGGAGATCGGTCAGTGGTGCTATCACCGGAACACTAATATGAATGGGAACTATGTCAAGCAATTGATACAAGGTAATGCTTTGAGGCTTAACAATTCATTCTCTGAGGCTCTGCACAGGAAGTGGTCCTGGTCAAATGGGCTATACAAGGCGCAGATTGACTTGATATTAGTTGAGTAGTCTCAGAAACATCTTATGGGACTGGCATCACTTAAAAGCTTGTCTTCTAACATCACCGACCACAGCATGGTGCTTGTTTCTATTACAATCCCGAGGGAGCTCGGAGGTTCGAAGATTCTACATCATAGTTTCAATGATTCTCTCTTAGAGAACTTGATAGTACAGGATCGCTTCGCCAAAAGTGTGAAGGATATTTGGAAGAGTCGGAGGTGGTGGCTGGGAGCTTTGATGTCAACGTGAAATGGGATTGTATGCAGAAGGCAATTCATTCCGGAGCGGAGGATGTCCTTGGTCGAATGAGTAATGATAGGGCCGAATCACTTCCATCGAATCTTACTCATTTAATAGCTGAGAAACGGAGTGCTGAAGTTTGTCTGAGAGATAGACCTAGTCTAGCAGCCTGGCGGAAGGTTCAGAATTTGCGGCATGAGGTTACATCTGCTTTTCGAAAACGTGGGAGGAGCCGATATGATGGAAGACTCCTCAGATTGAAGTCTCTGGGCAAAGTTCGGAGAATACGTGAAGTTTGTAGACTAGCAAAGTCTCTCAAGAGGAAATCGGTTGTACATAGGGGATTACGAAAGTTGGCGCAGAGATGTCCGGGGGGAATATTGGAATGGGTTGCTTCTTGGAAGGAGTATTATACCTCTCTGCTATCGGCTCCAATACAATCCCCATTCGTGAAAGTCTGGGATGTTATGAAATCCGAGGTGGTAATAGTTGGTGCTCCGCCAACTAGAAAAGAAGTGGGAATAGCATTGAGCAGAATGAATAGATATGCTGCGGCAGGTCTAGACGGGATTACCAGTCGGATGATAATAGCGGCCGGCCCGCTGTTTCACGACCAATTATATCAGTTGATAACGGAGGTTTGGATAAAGAATGACATTCCCCAAGACTGGCTGATGTCTACGTTGGTGCCGCTGCCGAAGTTTACAGGTGCTCAAATCCCCAGTCAATTCCGTGGCATTGCCTTGCAGCAGGTGGTTTTAAAGATTTATGCCACGGTTCTGCTTGAGAAGCTGGGGAAGCATTTCCCAGTGATTGCGGATTATCAAGCGGCATACTTGAAAGGTCGATCTACAGTTGATCATCTTTTTACTCTGAACATGATTCTGGATGCGAGACTCTCACATTGCCTCGAAACTCATGTTCTCTGCCTAGACATATGCAAGGCCTTTGATTCTGTTGACCGGTTGGCGGTGGCGGCTGCCTTGGATAAAGGGGGAGTGCCGGTCTTCGTCATTCGGAGAGTCATGGAATTATTTTTCGGTGACAGATTTCGTATTAGATTAGATGGCATGTTCACTCAACCGGTCTCGCCTCTACGGGGGATTCAACAAGGTAATCCAATATCAGCTTACCTTTTTGTGATAGTGCTGGACATGGTAATTAAGAAGGTGAAGGAGGATCTGAATCTTTGTGACGGGGAGCAATTATCATTGCCGGTGTTATTGGTTTACGCAGACGACATATTGCTTGTGACGTCTGATCGTGCTCAGGCTGATACACTGGTGAGAAAGTTAACACTGGAGTTGGCGGCGGTTGGTTTAAGACTAAATCTGGAGAAATCCAGTGTAATGCATATTGGGGATTCTCCGGCTTTCGAGTGTGAAGGAGGTGAAGGATTGGTAGACCAACTGGACTCGGTGACAGAGGTAAAATACTTGGGTGTATGGATCAGTGCGGATCATTGCAGAAGGCATGAGCTTCGATCTCGACTCAGAAAAGCGTCACAGTGCCTCTGCTCAATTCGGCCATTACTCAAGAATAGGAGTGTGCCGTTACGCCTGAAAGTGTACCTATATGAGGCGGTGATTTCGCCTATCATTATGTATGGCTCTGAAGTTTGGTCATGGACGAAAGCGGATAGATCATGGATACGTTCCTTTGAACATCGGGTGTTGAATCTGATTGCCAGGAATCATTTTGGACATGCTGCCGTGGAAAGATGGATGCACCCCATTGCTGAGTTGCGAAAGAGACTTGGATGTAGTCCTTTAGTTACCAGGCTGCGTCTACAACGTTTGAGATGGTATGGTCATCTGCAAAGGGCTGAGGGTAGCTCCACCATAGTCAAAGCATACAAATACAAGGTGGGAGCTACTCGTCGAGTGGGAAGGCCTCGATACAATTGGTGGTCCTGTCTAGTGCAGGATTTATTGCGCACGCGACTTCCCTGTACACATGCCGTGGATGCTCAGGATCGTCTTTGGTCAAATTTGCTGCACTCTGCTGGACAGAGGTGTGAGGATTCCAGTGATGATGAGGTGGCTCTTCAAAAGTTCGACTACTACAGGGGACGCAGGACTTAGTCTTCTTCAAGGATGATGGGTGAGTTTGTTGAATTATTATAAATGTTGATTTTAAGTCTAGGGGAGAGAGGAGGTGAGTGAGAATTAGAGTGAGAGGAAAGTGAGGTGAGAGCAATAGTGGAAAAGGAGAGAGAGTAAGGGAAAGGAGAGTAAAGGAGTGAAAAAGTGGAGGGAATTGGAGTGAGAATGGGTTAGGGACTGTAAGATAGTGAGGGTTCAAGGGAGGTAGACAGAGGGGGTCAGGTGTGGAGAGAGAGGGAGAGAAAGTCGTCAGTCGACAACATACATGGGATGGCCGGAGGGTACCCTAGCTTGCTAGGACCGTTCGGTTCGTCTCTAGCTCGTATGCGTCGCCTGACGGCGAGTAATCGAGCTTGATTTGATTTGATTTGATTTGATCATCTGATGAGAGCACTGTCTTAATAATTATTATCATCCGCTCACTGCTGACATTTTTACATAATGAAAAATTTTGGCAGTGCAAAAATTTTGCTTATAGTGATGATGGTTAATGCTAATTATTCATAACTGTGATTAGCGGTTTTGTCGTTTGATGGTTTCATTTACCAGAGGTGCTGCCATAATTGATAGTGATTGTTGATTGTTGAATTGAGTTTGATTTCGAGATCTTTTTTGGTACCTGTTCATTACAACATGTTTGGTCTTGAAAAAACTCAGAATGTTTTAAATTAATGTTTCAGATGGTCATTGTTTTAAATTAATGTTTCAGATGGTCATCAGTTGGACATCGTGTTTACTTATTTGCCAGCCCTGAATTGTGTCACAACTAAGTGCTCAGTGAAGTTGGCTGCTGGAAATAGTTTTGGGTGAGTTTATCATTTCTAGAGGTATCTCCACACCAACGAAAAACCTAGGTTGTTCAAGAAAAGCATTGCAGTTTGGCAATTTTTGCCATATTCAATGTGTTTCACTGCACTTAAAATGTTTTACAAGCATGCTAATCAAAATGTGAAAAGGTTTCTATTGCCATTATGACAACCTTATGTTGTGTGAAGCTTATTTCACTGGAATGATGTCTTGTTAGCAGAGATAGGTTTTAGAAAAAATGCACCTCGAAGGTGGAGAGAGGTTGGCTGGGGTTCAAGGCTTGTCATTTCCTGTCCAGCATGACCACGTTTTATTTTGTCTGCTGCAAATTGCCCTTTCTAAAACCCATTTTGCTGCCTTTCCCCCTTGTTTTTGCAGGAGCGTTCTCGATCCAGAGAGACTGCTTTGCAATCTGATGCCAGGCGACAGTGGAGACACGAGTCCAAATTTAGCAAATCAGTTTCAGTTGAAGGAAGTGGGCATTTCTTCATTCTCCAGCAGTGCCCTTCGGGATCTTGGCAAGCCGTACATTTGGTCACAAAGGATTGCTGGATTGGAATTCCTATCAGCAATCCCCGATAACAGCTCAATGGTTTGTGCTTTGCTTTAATAAATCTTGATTTATAACTGTGCACTGTACCTATTGTGGCAAATGGCGCTGTTGCGAACAATCTTGACTTCCAATAAGGTAATCCTGTAGGCATCATCGACAGAGCACAATGAAGTTATTTGGGTGAAATGGTCTTCAATCTGATAATATTTTTCCTCAAATTGAATGATTAAAGACAGTTTTCCTCTTTCTCACTTTTTCTGGAGGACAGGATTTTACACCGACGTGACAGGTGCATGTGTAGAATTTGAATTTGACAGCCAGCATCTACATTACATTCCATGCAAGGTGTCCCAAAATTATTTCGCAAAAATTCGTGGAGATGTTCGGTACAATCAGTAAAAATCATTTCCCTTCACCCCATTTACATGTAATGCCCTCCCCAAAGGCCCCAAAATGAGCACATTTGTAGTATTCATGGTGGAGGTATGGGCAGAACCATCAAATTTTCAGGGCATGTTCTACGGACCAAGCGAAACATTAAATGTACAGCTTCCATCTTTCCATTTCCTAGGACTCGAAAGAAGAATGTTCTCAGGGAATGTCCGTTTCCATTCAGATTCCAAAACTCTCACAGAGCATGAGCAGTGTTCACATTCAGTCGGTGGTAAGATCTCTGAGAAGGAGGCTGATCTCACGTGTTCATTTGCAGAGTCAGCTTAGAGCTTTAGGTATTCATTTTCATGTTGTTTTTTATTAAAATTTCTTTGCACTGACTCCCATAGAAAAACTTATACACCAAAACCAGAAGCGGAACCAGCCAAAAAAGTAGCCAAAGATAAGAATTTAGAGCATAATTTTATGATGCAGGCAAGTCTGAACTGAAATAAGGCCAAATCTGAGCAATCCCCGATTAGTTGCACGAGTCATGGAATTCAACAAAGTGATGATTCGTTCAAGAAAAAAAAATAGTGGATGCATTCATCAAAGTCCAGAGACAGAGTTTGCAAACGTGATCTCGTCTCGACGATGGTATCAACTATCAATGTGGAGCCTCCAATAATGGGAGCAAGTCAGTATGCCCCAAATTCTGCTTAGAATCAGGGGGAGGCTGCAAATCTGCTCCTCTCTGTCCACGATCATTGGTGGTTCGTCAGTTGCCACCCATCAAGAACCTAGCAGCTCTTTGAGCACTTTCAATTGCCCAAGTGCAGCATTAATTCAATTGCTTTCGCTTGGAACCACAATCTGTTTTGTCAGTTCTTTGAAAACGTTTTCTTGGCTTGACATTTTTTACCAACATGCAGTTCTGTATCACCGTTGAAAGTACGAATATCTTGATAATTTGTGCAAGTGTTTACCAGATTCAGAACTATGTTGGAAAGAAATTGCTGTGTTCTTTCCAACATCAAGATGCCTTCCACGAGCTTCAAACAAATCCATTCAGAACTATGTTGCATTATTTGTGTGTGTGCAAGTGTGGTGTCATCATGATTTGCATTATTGTTTATTCGCAGAACAATACAAGGAAGTGAATTTACCTGCTGATATTCTTACTCAATTTCCTGCAAAGATATCATCCAATTTGAAATCTTGGCAGCCAGTAGATTGGGAAGCGTTCTCAAAATCGGCTAGAACTGCAAAGGTGGTCGAGGAAAGCATCGCCAGCAGTTCTGACTTCATTTTCAGAGCAAGCTTGGAGTTGAAGACTGGTTAGTGGGTTGCTGGTTTCTTGGCTTTTATGTAAGTTATTTTTGCACAATATAGCGTAATGATCAGGCCTACCTCGCTTCATTGGGGGAGTCCTACCTCGTCGCAAAGGGTTTTTTTGGCAAAAATGCCTACTTTTTTGTTTATTTTGGTAATTCACGCACAAAACAATCTAGCACAATCATCTTTAACAAACTGTAAACAGTGGGTTGGAAACTTGGAGATGTGTCTGACACTAAAATATCACCCTTACCGGGAATTTCGACGATTTTATCTCCATGGTGTGAGTTGAGTCGACGTTTCGGGTGCATCGCACGTCCGTTATCAAGACGAGACTCGGTAAGGGTGATATTTTAGTGACAATCATCTTTTTTTATTTTGTTGGCTTTCTTCACTGTTATCATCATTCGCAAGCTTTTTCCATTCTAAATTGTTTTTATCAGGCTGTGTTTGGGTTCAAAAGGTGAAACTTAGCACATCAGCTGATGAAGACTGTGGCAGCCTTGGATTTTCAGTTTTTTGACTCTGGGTGACTTTAGAATGACAGTTTTTTAACTCCGTATGGGCGTTGTAGCAGAGACATGGCAGACTCTGAAAATCAAGACGAGATGTGGATTTGCTCTCAATAATTAACATGATCCTTCAGTGTGATTATCCAGCAAAAACAAAATGATTTCTAGAATTAAAGGACCTTCAATAAGATCATTGGCTGGAAAATGAAAAAGCTCTCAGATAAGGGACAGAAGTGGGGTTCATTTTGGTCCCTCTCATTTCAGAGGGAATGTGCACTAGTGTCTGGAATGAATGTCAGCTTCAGCAAGAGAAAACGTTACCTACCACCTCAAAGTTATCGGAAAAATGCTTCATTTTCTCCGCAATCACCGCCGAGAAGGTGCTGCAACCTGGGTATAGGATAATGTTTGAAATTAAAGTTGTCAGCAAATAATGAGGTGTTCCTTTCAATGTTTTTTTTTCTCATTTTCAGCAAAGCTGACTACATTCGTCATAATCAAACATGATTATCCCATAACACCACCTGTGTTTACAGCCGTAGAAATTCGATGTAATGGTGAAAAGTTCAATGGACAAAATGATCCAGGTGTTTGGGTATGCCTGATCTTGCCAAGTTTAGCTTTAGAGAGTGGCATTTTTGGTTCATTTTTTTTTTCAACTTATTTTGAGACTGTATAGTTGGTTCATTTCTTGTGAATGTATTTGCACAATAGATTTACGCAAACTGTTTCTGTGCCAGCTCTTTGATATTGGCGTTCTGGAGCAATGTCCGCAGAGATCAATGCAATCATAATTTTTGTAGAAATCAACTTTCGGGGCCATTTTGTCCTCAATTTGAGAGACTTTTTCAATTGTTGCACATGGGAACGATTTGTGGAGATAATCCACTTGTTTTTCGTAAGCTCCACGAGATTGGCTGTTAACGGATGAAATTTCATGTTGTCTCTGTAATGAGTAAAGTTTGCGTTATTAAATTGCAACTGGTGGTACTGTTATTTATGGGCATTTTACCTTGTTGGTCTTTACAGTAGTGGCACGGTAACTATACTCACTAAGAAACAGCAGGCAACACCACCATGCCGTTTTAGTTCTTCCTGAGTTAAAAACTTTGATGAAGGAAGGTACTTTAGCACACGAAGAGCAAACTCCAGTTTTCCTGACTCTGGAATTGAGATCCTGATGTGATCATTGGAACAGTCACCTGCCTGCTCCAAGTTCATTCAGCAACTTATGGTTGAGCAATGTTTTGACAAACCCAAACTCCAGATTGGACGAAAATTGAGAGGTCACTGCCCCCCTTTTTTCACTGGTCATTTTGCTGATTTCTGCGTGTTTTGGGGATTGTGCCTCAGCGTTAACTTGCACTGCAAATTTATTGACCTTTTCCCCCGTGACCGGCTGTGCCAATGTCATTCGACCCCCTACTTGGCTTGACCCATTCGATTCGGCAGTCATTGACCTTTTGCTGCTTTCAGGAAATGGAGAGGCAGCTCAATTTGAAATGGACCGTTATCAAAGCATCCAGGGAGCATACTCTGCCAATTCAGATAAAACTGCTGCAGTGCTACATGGGCATTTATTTGGAAGCAAGCAGCGAAACTAGACCGGATCGCAATTTGGACTTTCCAAAAGAGAACATGTTCATGCAGCCCATCAGGTGTGTTTGTATTTCGACAATTGTACTTCTTCGTTAGCTTTTGACTTTTAGCTGTTTTGTATTTTCTTGGCAGTTGCAGGAAAACATGTTGGTTTGCACAGGATGTTTGGCAATGAAATGTATCTACCCAACCCAACAAAGCAAGTTCCTGGTGAATTTTGGAACCGTTTCAGCAGGGGTTGAGGGACGCCGTAAATGTCATGGATTTCCTCAATTTTTATGTATTGATGCCAAAATATCATTTCACATGTGTAAAAGTCGAACACAAGCTTGGATTTAGAAAATCACCGAGTTTTACCAAAAATACCAATTTGGTGGGCTTATTAAAAAGCGATTGATGCAAAAAACTGACTTTCTGTCAAAATATGTTCACCAAAAATGAACTTTAATCGGTTGAGAAATTCCTACGGAATTTGATTTTTTATGCCCCTCCCCACACTAAGTTCCCAGTTCAGCAGTTCTGTTGTCTTGATGTCAGTTTTTATTTTGTATGAAAAAAGCATGCACACAAAATAGCATTTTTGTGTGAACAATTTTTTCGTGAGTTTTCAGCAGCCTTGCAGTGAGCAAAGTTGGAGCGTCACCCACATTGCTTGATTAAAGGAAAATCACTGTCTTGGGAAGTGCACCTTGGGTCGATTGCACAGCTTAAGTTTAGGCCGAGGGCAAGGGCAAAAGAGGGAAGTTGGCCATTTAGCCCTCGGACTTTCACTGGCCTGTGGAAAAATTCAGGATTGCACAGACTCGTGCCAACTAAGCACAGAGCTGAACAGAGTGCTAAATCTCGAAATATGAGTTGTTACGAGTCTGTGCAATCCTCAATTTAGCCACAGGCTAGTGAAAGTCTGAGGGCTAAAGGGCCAACTTCCCTCT
This sequence comes from Sinentomon sp. SZTP_YWyxl, assembly GCA_030068105.1. Taxonomy (NCBI): domain Eukaryota; kingdom Metazoa; phylum Arthropoda; class Protura; order Sinentomata; family Sinentomidae; genus Sinentomon; species Sinentomon sp. SZTP_YWyxl. The sequence continues at coordinate 34,061 of JASGXE010012387.1, forward strand.
TAGCCCTTGTCCTCGGGCTAAAATGGAGCTGTGTTTCAGCTTTCGCAATTTCAGCTTTCGCAGCTATTGCGAAAGCTGAAACCATTCTAAATGCACGGGCACCACGAACGGGAAACGTAGTCAACAATAAAGTAACGAACAGGCCACTAACCGCTCATAAGTAACTTGTTGCACCTGCCAATGTTGGGATTTTTCAAGCAAAAATTCACTGCCCTCCCCGCCACACTTATCACATCTAGCCCAAGTCATACGCAAATGTGACAAAACAGGAATGAAAAAAAAAAATCTGACAAAACTCGAATGAGAAAAAATCTGACAAAACTCGAATGAGAAAAAATCTGGAGTCCTACCACATCATCTCAGATCAGCAAGCTATGAAGGACGACCTGGTCACAATGGTTGCCTGGCAACAGACTCTCAGACTCACAGCCCCCACTCAAAATCTTAACTTCCCGCCCCTCCAGATGACTTTTCCCTGGGCTCCCAACGAATTTTGCACTGACCCCACACAGCAACCATCCACCCCTCCCATCCCCTCCACTATTTCAGCATCAGAATACCAACCACAACCCCACACCCTCCTTCATTAAACAAGCTCACACCAGCAGCCATTCCAGCAGATCTTCACCCAGCCTCATCCAGTCTCAGAGCAGCAATGAAGGAGACTTGCGATCTCTTTGAATTTTTGCTTGACACAGCCCCACGTTTGCAGGGACGAAACGTCGCAAGTCACAAGCTACTTGCGAACGGTTGGCGGCCTGTTTGTTACTTTATTGTTGACTACATACAATAATCGGTCTATTTTCTGTTGTTCCAATTCAAAAAAACCACGTGGATTGCATGGTCTCATCCATCAAAAACTAAAAAAAATACAAGAGTTTTCAGCCAGGTAGCACCATTGGATATGTGACCATCATTGCTTTGATTTGCCGTTGTTTAACCTGTGAAAATTTTTGTCATATTCATTTTGTCATTTATTTTGCAGGGGAAGAAGCAGAAGTTATCCTTACAACTATATTCAGAAGTTCAACATGTTTGGACACTAATAATGGTGGTAGTTGTTCATGGCAATTTCAGCCAATGTCCCCCGTTTCAACTTTTATCAGCAACCATTATTGGGTTTGATTTGTGCCTATACCTCAGTTTTAATAAAAGAAAAATAAAGTTTTGTAAAATGCATCTTTTGCCATTTTTGTCACCGCTGGATGAAAATCCATGCTTTACGAAGGGCGGTCCAGAATTAATGAAAGCTAGCTCATTGTGTGGTTTCTATACATGCGATTTTAGCAAATTTTGGCTGACTTACACACAGTTTCCCAAAAGTCACTTGACAACCCCTGCTATTTGCTAGTTTTCAATCTTCTTTTGTGGGGCTATTTCTACAGATTTCAAGTTCAGATTGGGCAGGCTGCCTGATGCAAGTGTTATCCATTCGAATTGGAAATAACTCCACTCCAAGCTTCCAGAGTTGCTTCAAAACAGCAATGCACTTTTCTGGGGTTGTCAAGTGACTTTTGGGAAACCCTGTATTCGATCTCTGGTGGACATTTGTGCCAAAGGACACCACATTCAGCCTGATGCCCAGTTTACAAACACTTCAATTCGAAGTGTTTCATGCTCTAAAGAAAAAAGTAAGGATTTTTTAAAGGAAGCAAAAAATGGCACAATTTCTGCACGTGCACCGCGAACGGTATGTTCACAAAATGAACACATAACAAAAGCCGTTTCCCGTTCGTAACTTACAAGATCAACTCGCGACATTTCGGTACCATCGGAAACACCTCGAATCATATCACATCCTCAGTCTCACAAATAAAACCATGAACACGGACCCAGGGACCCTCAGTGCTTGGTGCAGCACTCCGACTTTTAAAAACAGCAACAACAACCCAGCACTGCCCTCCCCCTGTACTCACCTTCCCCCCACTCCCAGCAAACCACATACCGCAGGAAGACTTCAACCTCGACCCATCCCATTTCAACCTCGACCCCACATAACCCAGCAAACCAAGCCGACCCCACCCTCGCACCCACCCCATCCCCACACAATAACCCCCCTGCAAGCAAGCGATTTACCAGCAGACTCCTTCCGCATTCATCACCACCGCCTACATCAACACTCCAAAGAAGAAAGAATACCAACGGTCGATCGGTGCGATAGCAGCGCTTGATAAAGGTCCACGTCCGTGCGACCGAAACGTCACGAGTTGATCTTGTAAGTTACGAACGGGAAACGGCTTTTCTTATGTCTTCATCTTGTGAGGCAAAAATGATTCAAACATTTCAATGGCATATGCCACGCAGAACAATGCAACCCAAACTCCTGCCGTTTTCAAAAAAAGGTAGTGGCCAGTCTCCATCATTTTCCACCGTTACTGAAGAATTTAACAATTTTTCTGTGGTACAGGGTGTTTCAAACATAACCCCAAATCACAAGCAAAAAGGGCAGGTTGTGAACGAGTGAAATATGGGTGGTGCACTGAAGCTGTTGAAGATGACAACAGAACAACCACAGATGATTCAGTCCCAAACATCCTTCTTTCTGCCAACTTGATTTAAGGGGGGGGGGGCCCATCCCGCTAAATGGTGAAAAAATGAAAATTTCTCATTTTTTCATATGCTTTCCCCCTTGATTCTGTGATGTTTTCTGAGCATTTTGGACCAAAAATGAGAAAAATCAGTTGAGAAATGGCTTCACAGGAGCAAATTTCAGCACGCGATGCAAATTCGCACAATGGTTTTCACCATTTCCCCTAAAAAAAAAGACTGTTCGAAAACCACGTTTTTCTCGCATTTTGATTTCCGGTGCAAAAACAGACTAGGGATAGCTAAGACGTGCTAATGTTTTATCTTTTTGTTGGATATCTCGGGAACCAGGTGAGGTACGGCTTTGAAATTTTCTGCAGACATTCCTTTCAAGAGGCTAATTATGTCCTCCAAATTTCAGCAAAATTGGTTTACAAACACCGAAGTTGGTCCGCTAGGGTGGGCCCCCCTTGAGGCTTTCTTGGATGAGAGGAATTTTCTAAAATCCGTACGACGAGCTGTCGGCTCGCAGAATTGATGAAAATCGACCCCAATGAAAATTTCAACGTCACAAAAACCAAAAAATAGGATACCCCACAGAAGAGAAAAAAATTCTTTCACAAGGCATTCACAGGTTTATCTGACCTCATCTTGCTACAACTCTTGTCTATTTTAAAAAACAAGCGGAAAATGGCTGGACTCCAATTTTATCATTTATGGCCCTTGTCAAAAGCACCAAATCGAGACAAAACAGACCCCACTTTAAAACAAGGTGGAGCTTCTGGCAGTTGCATGGGAAAGGTGGAAATTTGCATCAATGTCAAAGAAGAATGCCTCTATTGTTTTCAGTAGATGGATTTGATAGTTGTTGTTTACAGTTTGATCACAGTGACCAACTCAACAGTCTTCGTATGCGGTGATTGGTGGAGCCCTAATTCTAGGGATCGACCTGTTACTTTGCAAACACGCAGACGTCACAACTGACGTGGACAATCGTGTTTTCATTCATTCATTCAAATGGCCCTCGTCAAATGCACCAAATTCAAAGGCAAAACAGACCCCACTTTACAAAAAGTTGGAGCTTCTGGCACATTGCATGGGAAAGGTGGAAATTTGCATCGATGTCATGGAAGAATGTCTCGTATTGATTTCAGTACAAAACTTCCATTTTTCTGGTGCAGGCCTCATAGACTAGTTTCTGCCACTGCTGATAACTCTTAAAAACAAACACTGCTCAATGTTTTGGCCCCTGTGCATCTGTTTTCAATGGATGGTTCGAAATTGGAAGTGCCATGGAAGGGAGACTTCGTACTGAAGACTTAAATACAAGTTTCAAAAATACGAACAATCCAAAATTTTCTTTGGATTCCATGATTAAAAAAATTACAAACGTCACAAGATTGCGTGGTGATTTTTTTTCTCTATAGCCCCAGAAACACAGTCTTTTTGGAACTTTCTCTTTCTCCACTGGATGCAAAATCTCAGAATACACTGTCTGAAAACATGCCTGGTGATACTAGCCTGCGACGGAAATACGCACAAATAGTTAGTCTGGCGAAGAACAAATTTTCATGTTACTTACGTAATGTTTTACAACGTGATCAAGATATTCCTATATGCTGATGCAAAACATCCTTTGGTTACCACCAGAAATAAAACACCCTAGTCCTGAACATGTACTGGTATGAATAATAATAGACAATAGTGTATTTCTGTTTCATCAAGGAAAGTAGACAAAAACTACTGTATTTAATAGATAATGAATCTTGAAATAAACCAAGAAACCCGATTATGTCATATCCAAAATTCAAACAGATATTTATTTCGTCTGTGTAATGCAATTTAGACTAGATAATTTGTGGCAATAATTCACCAATATCATTTTTTCAGCGCAAAATTGGCTTAATGTGATCACTCTTTCCCGATGAGTTTGGCATTTTCCTCTCCCCATCTTGCTTGCATTCTCAGACCATCGCAGTCTATTTCAGAGCAGACAGGATGAGATCAAGATGATCTCACAACGTGAGCAAGTTTCTACAAATGTGGCAAGGAAAATATCAGACTCCTCGGGAAAGAGTGATCACACAAGATAGGTAATCAATGCACGGGCATCACGAAAGGCAAGCACAAATAGCCGCTAACCATTCATAAATGTTGAAAAATGTGACGTTTTGCCTCCGCAAACGTGGGGCTTTCATCACAAGATCAAACAGGAAAAATGCAACCTTTTGCCCCCGTGAACGCGGGGCTTTTATCAAACAGATGAAATGGACTGCTGGGTGCTGATGTTGGACCCACTGGGCGCTTTTGTTGGACCCAGACTTGGGTCCAACAAAAGCGCCCAGTGGGTCCAACATCAGCTGATGCACCCAGCGGTCCATTTCATCTGATCTTGTGCATGATAAAGCCCCACGTTTGCTAGGGTGAAACGTGGCATTTTACAACATTTACAACGTGGCCTATTTGTCGTTTTGTCAACAAGATAGGATTTGGATTTTGTCAACATTTTGTGAACAAGATTCAACACTCAAATTACCATCCTTACTTCAAAAGTGCAGCAATTCAAGTTTTACGCTTGCTGTAAAACTCCCAAAACCCCCTGGGGGTTTTTCACTCCAAAAGGTTATGTTGCACACTTCTGCCGTTAATAGGGAGTCGCCACTAATGCGGAACCGGCAACCATTAGAGATACGTCATCTATTGTTCACAATCATTGAAAAGATACTCGGCATTACTGAGACTGCATTTTTATTGGAAGTTTACAGTATTCGTGTACTGACTTAAGTTTTGCAGTGAAAACAGAAGAGGCTTGAAGGAAGGAACAATACAAACATGAAGTGGCACAAATCAACCCTTGCCCTCACAAGGTGCGGTCCAATAGATTCGTTTTTATTTCACAAAATTTTTTCCTCATGTCCTGGCAATCCTGGCCGGGGAGCGCCGTGGTTGCAGGTTCACGTCCTGCACCCTGTAAGGAAGATCGGTCGGCCGTCTGACGACTAACCGAATCTCCTGACCAAGATAACCACAACCTTCTGTTTGTGTTGTCCTTGTGCCGTTTTTGTGCCGTCTTGTCTCGTCCCCCTCTTTTGGAGTTGCCAGCTATCGGTCAACCTGTAAGTGGTTATTTGTTGCATGCTTTGTGTCACCACAATACTCCACTTACCGCAGGACCGGCTGCGGCCATGAGTATTGCATGGCGGAAATCAAATCAAATGTCCTGGCAATCCTGGCCTCTCGGATCTCTGTCAGGGGGGTAACATATTTTGAAAGCGTAAAAATTTAATTGATATTGGGATGGCATTCCACAGATGCCAAATCTTGCGGGGATGTCAAAACAACAAAAACACAGCTACAGAAGCAAGCCAGAAACTCCGATGAAACCAGGAGTGCGTGTGAAAATGGCGAACCACGACTTCCAGGCCGGTGCACAAGGCACATCTGAGAGATAAGGAAGTGGCCGCGAAGCGGCCAGAGCAGCCGAAGGCCGCAGGGGCGAAGCCCCTAGTTTGCAATATCCCAAGGGTTGGTCCACCAGGCCACACGTATAAATTTTATGAAACATTGAAGTTGCGGGGTGCTTTGTCATTAGCATTCTGCCATGCCATCAGCAAGACAAAGACACACTATGCGCCACATTTTGATGACATGCACTTGTTTTGCTTGTGGTCTGCAGACCACCCCTTGGGATGGTTCCAGCAAATATAGCATCAACCCAAGGGGTGGTCCAACCAAGCAACAACCACACATTTCAGCCCTGTTCTCGACAGTTTCTCCATTTTTCTTGTTGATTTGGACCATTTTTACTATTCTGTGCAAAAAATGTCTGCAATTTTGTCTAATTCTGCAACTGGATTGTCATCTTGAATTCAATAACACAAAGACCATGTTGTGTTCCATGATTAAAACTTTATTGAGACAAAGGTTTTCCGAAAAAAAGAATGCATCCAGTTTTCCCAAAAAATGCAGCTGAAATACGACTTCTGTGTCATATCGGATGGCAAAACACAGTCACAATGTGCAAAGAAATAATCCAGACCCAACCAAAATGCAATGTAGGAAAGAATCCAGTTTGATGGGGAGAACATTACTGGACCCATAATAGATTGTATCACAGGGCTGAAGTGGACCATCCCTTGAGAAGTTGCGAAGAGCACGGACCCCTTGGGAAGTTTGGGGTTAATTGAATGAAACAGGCTATTTGCTATTTGAATAATTGTGGCCCTGTTGGCATTTTGCTTTTCATTCATAACTGCAACATATTGTAACAAGCATGCGGAGAACAAAACCAATCGTTCATCCTTTTTATCACCATCGAAAAATAGGCAAAAGCAATGTTTGAAAAACGAAAAAAAAACAGAAAATCTAGGAGTAATGCATTCCTTCGTATAAAAATATTGCAAAATAAAAGATGAGAAAAGCATGATCGCAAATGAACTATGAAATTACATTTTACGCAAAGTTCAAGAGCTTGTTTCCCTGCACCTGACATTTTTCGATTTTTTTTTCTATCATCACCAAAACTCCACACTTTTCTTCAATGTCGCGTCAAAATGACATGACATTCAATGCCTTCTCACATTCCACAAAATATTTTAACATTTGAGATGACCAATAATGGCTAACAAACAACAGATGGCTTTTGACATTTCCAAGACAGTCACGATTTCTCATGTTATTGTATACAATTTGCCCATAGAAAATGATGGACCTCCAAGCAAGCGTTTCCAAAAAGTGGCCAAGAAAAACTCAAGGTTGAAATGTATTGAATGTGTTCTTCCAGAGTTCGAGAAATTGATGCAAAGCAGTGTTCTTAAAGGGGTTGAGCACTCTGATATTTCCGTACAGATGCACCATTTGCCGGAAAATGAAAAAGCCAAAATCTGACAGGATGGTAGAATCCCAAAACAATGATAAAAATGAGATGAACAACTGGCAATCAAGGATATGTTGTGTATCCAGATATTCCGAGAACTGTTCCTCAAAATGCCTCGGGTACAACCCTAATGAAATACACATAAATGTTCAGAAGTGGGCTCTCTTTTACTTGTGAATTTGTTGATTTTAACGAGCTTGTTATGCATTATTAAAAATGCAGTCTTTCCATTGCCTTTTTAACTTTCAGAAAAAGGCTAGAGTTGATCAAACCCAGGTCAGATGTGCCAGTGAATGTCTCAAGCTCAAACTTTCTCTTCTTCAGAAGGTCCTGTTATGTCGTGCCTCCATGCTAAATTTCAACTATCTAGGACAAGTGGTTTTTGAGTTATGGTGATTTGATTTGGTCGATTAAAACGGACTATTTGGTGACATCAAAAAGTTAAAAGTCCAAAAATCATTTCTTTTTCATTTTTCTGACCTCTACGCCCTTAAACAAAGCTTATGATTGAATTTGCAAGGGTGATTTTTTATCAATTCTGAAAGCTGACAAGTTATTTTGGGCAGATTTTATTGGATGAAAAATGTCGAAGCAAAATGCATGAATTGAAAAAAAAAAAACCGAGGTGGACCAAATTATACTCAGATTACTGCAATAATACGCAAATGGATTTCCCTATTGCTCTGGGTCAGATACGCAGCAACTTTTTTCTGAACAAGTTAACGAACTAATTTACCAGGTGCATGTCAACAATGAAAAATTTAAAGAATAAAGCAGCTAATCCCAACAGGAGGTCAAATTATTGCACACTTAAAACAAAGTCACAAAAAACTGACGGCAACATGCAAAGCAAAATTGGCACAGGGGAACCAGCCAATAAAGCAGAGAGCGACACCAAACTTAAAGGAGTGTGTCGAAATACTTAATCAATCAAACACATTGACCTTAACAAGACAAGACATGATTTGGAACCACTCATCTGAGCTATTGTATCGGCTGAACATGTGGATACGCGAACTTCGGGGACTGTTTCCGGGCCAAACAGGCAGACATCAAGCAGGAATTCACATCAAGAAATAGGCGGACACCAACCAATAGGTTGACAACAAGCTGTAGGCAGCGAGGATTGGGGTCAGATCAGGTTTGATTGGCTTTAGTTGAGAAAAAGGAAAGGCGAAATGAAAATCACATCTCCGAAGTTGGTTGCACTAAAAGCAGTTGTGTCATGAGGTGGACTTTAATGGAAAATTTTCAAACTCTGAAAAAATCTATTTGAGCTCTGAAAAGGCAGAAACTTCCGGGGGTTGTTTACAATGCAACTGAACTCTTGCCAGTCACCATGAAAGTCTACTTTTCTGCAAAAAATAGGCTCTATCACTCCATTTTGGCATAATTACTTCTGAAGAAAATGACTTGGTGCAAGCAAACTAACGATAAATAAATCGATTTAATTTTAGCAGTTGTGTAGATTAGTGGTGATTGATAATGAAGTTGCACAAACGTTCAGAGGTAATTTAATTGATATTGTTTTTTTTTTTCTCAATAATAGTTGCATTGCAGAGGTAACAGTTGCACACACGTTCAGATAACATTCGTCTCCGTTGGCTTCGAATCTTGCACTGTCGTTACGGGGCATCATCCTCCCACCATCAGGTGAGTGTGCCGCTCAAAATGCACAGTGCAAAACTCAAAACCAACAGAGACGATGTCAACTAAAAGTGCGCACAAATGTATTGATTAAGTCGTTATAATCTGAAAACATACGTGCAAAGTTCTGCCAAATTATTTTTTTTTTCTAAAACATGAACTGAGTAGCTTTCAAACCACTTTTAAAGGCGAATGTTTGTTCACAAACTGCCTTCACCAAACACTGTGTGTTTAAAATTTGGTTTTTATCGCTCGGAGAAGAAACTTCGGAATAGAATTTTTGGCTTGGACCCCCTTCCCTTCATGTTGGTAATTTTTGGGCACAATGTATAGAAGTCAAATGTTCATGAAGCCTGCAGGATTCAAAATCGCCAGTCAGTTGCGAAATGTGCCCGTATTTTGTAGATGCTGCTCCCCAAAATTACCCAGAATGAGCCACTTTCAGTTTGCCTTTTAGTTTGTTTTTGCCTTTGGTAGGATGATTCAGTTGTCGCACAGCTTTATTCCTCAAAACTCGCTCTCCAAAAACGACAGCCCTTGAGACAGGGATATGGCTCAAAGAAGAATGCAAAAATGACCCATTTGGGCAGTTTTTGGGACCCAATCTACGAAATGGGGGTCAGAGCATAATTTTAGCAGTGAGCAAATTATTTGAATTCTGCAGACATCAGGAACATGACTCAAGTCATCATCAATAATTATGCCCCACTTCTAAAAAAATCACCATGTTAAAAGTGCTGAACATTCTTACAAAAAAAGCAGTCGACAGTCTGGAATTGAAAACACAAAACATAATGGACAACAGTAATTATAGTTTTTCAGTAAAACGACGAACATTTTTTTTTATTCTATAACCTAATATCTGGCACTAAAATAACATGATGCAACAAAAGAAAACAAGATATGGTGGGACAACAAAACTGACCTCGTGGCAATGAAACCCTCTGACAAGCTTGACAACAAAACGAACCCCCAACTGTGCAGACAATGGTGAGAAAATTGAGTTTTCCAGAGTAAAATATTCAATTGAATGCATTATTTTGGATTGGCTCAATTAGCGGAGCTGATAGTTTTGGCATCTGTTGATCATTCTGCAACCAATTCGCTGACTCAAACCAGCCATGCACGGTTTGTTGCAAGAAGAATGGTCCCTTTAGTCAGTTCAGTTTCTGTCATGTGGTAAGAGTACCTTTCTGATACATCTTTTACCATGTGGCTTTTTTAGTCATTTTACCGATGATGATTGTTGTTTTTTGTTGGTTGCATTTTAAATTTAGATTTGCCTGGAAATTTCTAAATGACATAGAATTATGTGGAAAAAGCTCGAATTGGATTGAAAATGGAAAAATTATTTTATCATGCTGCTGTGCAAGACAGACGATTATTGTTTCTGACAACCTCTGTCTCAGCATAAATCTGATGCCAGTGAGCAAAAGTATGCCTCCACCATTTTTATTTCCAGCCAATACCCATTGAAAATTGGGCTTTTTCAGCACGCCTGTATCTTTTCTGGGGGGATAGAACACATGAAAGTGCAGCAAGTATGGTCTGCTGATGCAAATGGTATAAAGTTCTGCAATGAATAATGCATGTACAATCTTCTGCCCGAAGCTAATGGCAATTATGGGTAATAAACGAGCCACAACATTTCGTAGTCTGGATGCTCAAGTACAAAATGAGATTTATCCACATCATCTATAGCTGTAGCTTTCACCGGTGTCCCCTTGCAGAACTGCCAGCTGATCCAGATCCGAGATTCACTTCGTGACGAATGGCGGTCAATGAGTCTTCCTATTAGGAAGGAAGGTAATTATTTGAGAGTTGTGGTAAAAATATTATATCACTCAATAAGAAATCGGGGGAAGAAATGGGGAAATAGAAAGTCTGAGGAAATTTAGGATAAGCTGGCAACATGAAAATCCAAAAGCAAAGATTGCTTCTGTAATTCCACCAGGAAAGGAAGGGTCAAGGAAAATTGTAAACCATATCGAACAAAATTGAAAACTGAAGAGCAGAAATTTCTCCGCTTTAGCGACTAGAATTATTCTGGTAAAGATGGTAACTGGAATGATATCAGCAATCCAGAGCATCCAACTGGGGTGTCTGCTAAGCAAAAGCAACAAAGGTGCCATTCTGTTGGGTGGGACACATTTCTCCTTATTTATTTTTCTTCTTTGAAACGCCGAGAAGTTATCATGTGGGCAATATTTTTTGTCAAGTCATCATTACCATATAAAAAAAAAAAACTGCCACAGGTGACCTTACAAATCCAGGCCACCAATAAAGTTACAAAATTTGGCATAAAGAACATTTGAGAACCCAGTAAAATTTTACGAGCACGAGCAGCACTTTTTAAAAATGCACAATGAAGTGTACTAATCACTCAGCAAAACAAATAAACTACAATTGTGTCTTGTTAAACACCACACTATGTATGAGTTGAGAAAGACCTTACTTTCTCATCAATTGGTCCATATGACTGTTGTTGCTGTCGATTGCCACTTCCAGCATTGGTTGTTTCATCATCTGGATCTTCATCTTCATCAAGAAGTGGCTCTGAATGAAGGAGGTTATCTCTGGGCACTTGGCCTTGGTTTAGGAGGGGCTTTGCACCCTTTTTCCTCCGGTGCATGGTGAAAACCTTTGCCAGCTGGACGAATTTCTTTCTGGAAGCTGCATTCAAGGATACGAATGAAGATATGTGGACAGAGTTTTGAGGGGACATGGGGAAGACAGACTGCTGTTCCAAATCTGTTGATCCCATCCTCATATAAGAGCACCGTTGCAGGGAAATCGAGCACTTAAAATAGACCCATTTTACTTGTCCCAATGAACAAAGCATTTTGGCAAAAAGAATAGAAAAAAGAAGTTGGGTGCAAAATGAATCCAGCCACAACACTGGAACCGGCATGCACAAGTGCAGCATGACTGCTCTCCTTTTTGCTTCTGACATGGCGATGGCGTTCCTGCCCCTTCCAGTGTTGGCCATTTCTGCCATAATCTGCATGCTGGCAGAGAATCTAAAGATCTGCAAAGGCATTTGCTCCCATAATGCCGAAAATTTCCCAGGTACCCTAAATTTGCCATTTTGTACGCCAATGTCTTAGAATTTGCCATTTTGCATGCCAAATCACATGCCCTTTCTGTTCAAGGTGATTTGTGCCACAATTTGAGCTGTGGACGTCCCAGCAACGTTCGACATCACCTCACCAGCCAGATTGCTCCACAGTGTCGGGGGAGTATGTTAGCAACAAGCATGTTTTTGCATTGTTCTCAAAATGACAAAATACCAGCTAATAAAAATACCCTTTTGCAGGACTTTCATTCTTTGACAGAGTCGAGAAAGCATGACATACTCAAGACAGAATACCAAAGGGAGGAAACTCAAATGAAAAGATAATAACCTTTGCCCATATTTCTGATCCTTTCACGAAACATCGCATCATCATCATGGCCAGCATTTGCTGTAGTTTTGCCAAATGGACTTGTCTGGTCTGTAATGATAATACAACAAGAATACACCACACACTCAGGCCTTTGAATTTCGTTCATAAAGCCTTTTGCACAGAATGTGGCATTGTCCAATGGGATTTATTTGATTTGACATTTATTTATCACTTGTGTTTTCATTGCAGAGAAAATTGTGACCGCATTAAGGGGAGAGACCACTCGTTAAAATGAAAAAAAAAATGAGTTTATTTTTTATTTTTTGCATTCTTGGAAATTTAGCCATTTTATAGATCAGACTCTGCTCTTTATTTTTTTACTCTACATTTTTTTTTATATCTTTAGTCATTTTTGCGCCATGTTGTCGGAATGCGGGAGCCATTGGCGTAACCGCTTAGCCGAAAAATTTCAAGATACAATCTCCGGAAGTTTTAAAAATGCACTTTGGTAATTCAGATCATTTTTTTTTTTATTTTTTTACAGGCCTACATTATTAAATGATACATTCCCCACATTTTTTGTCGTCTCTACATAATTTTCCAAAATTTTGCTATAACTTGAGTTATTTTGAACTTTACCGAACATTCGCTCTCAAACGCCTTCTTCCGTAAGACGAAAAAGCAAAATTTTTGACAGTCTTCGATCCAATAAATCCCAGAATCAGCTTTCCGCTAGGATGATCCGTCTTCCGGAGAACTTTTCTCAGCCAATTCTATCTTGATTAAGGTGAAAATTTGGTCACTTTATCAAACTTTTGTGTAGAAAAGGACTGTCAGATCAGATTTTTGAAATCTGCCTTAGTTTTCATTCTACAGCTAATTTTGTCCTCAAAAGCAAGAAATTTCAACGGAAAAGCGGCACAGTAAACATTCAGCCTTCGTAGAGGTGAAACGAGACAAAAATTGAAAAATCTGCTCTGTAAGTTTTGTTTTTCTGACTTTTTTGAGTTGCTTGGTGCAAAAAAAAACTGATCCATGACTTTTCAAGCTCTGTCGAAGTTCATCGCAAATGACTCTTCCTCAACTCCGTTTGGATGGATTTTATGCCGAACGGTGAACACTATCAAAACCAAATTTTGCAGGCATATTTTTCTGCTAATGGGACACATTTGTGCCAAATTTGACAGCTCTATCATCATTGGAACAAAAAAACACCTCCACGACTGGTCTCTCCCCTTAAAACGTTGACGTTCGTGAAATCGGTTTCCAAAGCCTTGCATAAATTTTTCAAACTTTTCTTGCCCAACAGACTTTCATCCAAAATTAATGATTTTTCAAAAGAGAATCAAGCGGACAAATTAATCTTTCTGGCGGGTGACAAAGAAGAACACTCATCATAACGGCCAATTTGTTATCATTCGTACTGCCTGAAAAAAAGTTTGAAATAAATGAAGAAACATTCATGCTGTTTTTCCAATGAGGATCAAATTTCACAGTTTAAGCTGAGATCAGCTTCCCAGATCATATTTGAACCAGATCATGATCTGACAACATCTTGTGTTGTTTTGAAGTGGGACAATATCAGATCAACTGATCTGAGATCATTTTTGATCTTTTGATTTGAAAATGACCGCCATATTTCATCCTGAAAACGCTCAATATTGAACCAATCATTACAATACCAATCTGGAGACAGCAGTATCACTAATGGTGGCATGTCACCGAAGTGGAATGACTGCATCCTCCTTTGGATGGACCTCAAACATTTTTAGGCCACATTTCACAAAAATGTCTGCCAAGATATGCTCAAATCTATTCGCTCTTTAAAATGTGTTGGCTATCAGCCTGACATGGGAACAAAAATCAGACTTGTGTCACTTTTTCTCCCAATCATTTACTGCTGCAATGAAATTTATATTTCGCCCCTCGTAAAAAACTCCCCACAATCAATAATGGAATTCCGAATTCCTCCCTCTACAATAAAGGGAATAAATGTCCAGTTCGCTGAGAAGGCAAAAGCGAACTATTGCCAATCAATGACAAACCCTCCTACTGGACGAAGGGCACAGCTTGAAAATGAAACTTGTCAGTGTGAATAGATCCGATATGTGCACTTAACCTAAGCAAGGTATGGAAACTTGGAGATTGCATATTCACAGAAATCTAACTTGAAGCTATTCAGATCTCTGTATCAATCTGAGGCTTGACGTTTCAGGAGTATCGCACCTTCGACAAACGATTGTCATTCGTCAACGAGGGTGTGATACCCCATCAACATCACGCCACAAACTGATGTGGAGATCTGAATGGCATTAATTCAGTCATTTAATTTCTGTGGACCAATTTTGAACACTGCTGGAAAAACTGGGCAGTGTCAAAAATTCGGTATACCTGAACCACTTCCAACATACCTTTTTCCAAAACATTCAGAAATTCTTTATTCCGTCTCAATTCTGTCATGAATTCTTCATTTTGGAGAAATAATGCTATCCTCTCGTCTTCCAAGTACTGCGTAAGATCTGCATCGTTTGAAGCATCGCTGCCGACTGCACCCGTGAGCTGCTGCAATGCACCACGCTTTGCTGCATTCTCAGAGAGCCTTTGCTGTAGCATTCTTGGACTGAGGACATTCCTCTGAAATAGAGAATCATGTCGGTTTCGTTAACATTTTGTGACCAATGTTTAATGCAACACGGTCTCATGCCCTTGGTTACACCTAAACTTTTAAGCATCATTTTGTTCATGCTCATTAGTTGCATTGAATGCTACTGAGGGGTGACAGAACCCAACAGAACAGAAAATCATGGATCTTTCGGCAAATCCACCAACCACGGAACATAGGAGAAGTGTCTAAACATGATTGGAAAGGTGCAGGAAGAAGAAAATTGTCAGAACAAGAAAAGGGGAGCCAGGACTGATAATAGGTACAGATTTGAAAGAAATTGGAGAGATAAACATTTCATTATGGATGAAGGTGTTGGATGGAAAGTTTCATTTTTTGCATTGCATTTTGAATAATATGTATTCAGTTGCTTGTCCGCTTCAGAGTAAGATGGCCACTCAAGCAGGCCCAGACCATTTTATTAGTTTCTAGGTAGAATTACTGGTTTAGTAGGTACCAACTTCGAACTCTTGATTTTTCAGTTGTTCATCATATTTGGATTTGTTGTTGATACTTGTCTGCACCCTTGCAAAACAACTTGGCAAAAATCACCATTTTTCAAGAACATTTAGTTCGAATTTATTGGTAAATCACAACTTTTTCTGCTGTTTTTAATTTACCTGGAATCTTCAGACTGGTCCAGGGCTCGAAACGTCTCACCAACATTTTTCTCCGGTCTGTCAATGGCCTCTAATCAGGTAACTTCTATTCATACCGTAGGAACATCAACTCCGGATTAACGTTAATCCGAGGTTGCGGATTAAAAATTTTTGCCACATACAACGTGGAAAAAAATTAGTCCTCAACATCGGATAAGCGTTAATCCGGAGTTGATGCCTCAGAGGATAGTGTTTGTGATCGGGATTGCGGTGCCAGACAAAATTACGCTCATTTTTTTTAATTTGACATTTTTTGACATTTGACAAAAACAATCTAGCGAATATTTCAGGATGTTAAAAAGTTGTTCGTTTATCATGGAGGTAGAATTTCCACAAATTTCAGTTTAATTTTCGTCACTCGATTTTTTCCCATCACTTGGTTCTGCATCAAGTTCGTCTTCTTCACTGGTTGTGGGGAAAAAGAGAAGTGGGAAAAGTAGACGACTGCTTGACATTTGATCCTTGCCAGAAAATAAGAATTGTCAATCCAGAAGCCTGTTTTCACGATTGAGTCACATCAGCAATCAGATCCCGGCAACCAAGATAAACAGAATACCAGGTATTTTTACACTAATCTTCAATCCAGAAACCTGTTTTCACGATCGTCACATCATTAACCTGGCTATCTTTGATTTTAAATTTGCAAATTGTTGAAGACAATTTCAGGATGAAACAACAAAAAAAAAAAAACGCCTGACCATCTCAAATGTACGGAAAAAGTACTGCGGCAAGGAATTTTTTTATTTTTTCTCGTTGGTGTGGCCAGTTAAATTGCCCGTCACGTTTCAGAACATTTACCTGCCTGTTCGAAAAAAAATTGGTACCCAAAGATATAACGTTTTTGAATAAATGACCTGCACGATTTCGTCATTTCTGAACATTGTTTCTTGCTTGTCATGAAAAAAGCCCCAACACTTTTTGATTTCACCACGAGAAAAAAATTTGATTCAATTTCCTTTCCGCTGTGAGAAGCCAGGATGCTCCTGCGGCATTTCATGGCTCCATAAGATTTTTCTCGTCGACCAACCGTTTTCCCAACCAGAGATTTAAAGTGAAAGCGCATATTATGTTCATTGTGAGTTCAAAGCGCATATTTCCCTGGATGTTTGGTTTTGGAATGCTTGGATTCTCTTCCCATGCACCATTCTACAGTATTTTCTCAGCTTCCTCGTTTTGCTTCGTTGTTTCTTCGTGAGTGACGTCACAGAACCGAGCATCACGTGACCGATCGGGCGGAGCCTGCCGCTTGTTTTGCCATTGCTAGACTCACTGGGGTCTGGCTAGCCTAAGTATCTATCATTAATTAATGCTCAATCTTATTGCATTTTTGATGATTAATTTTTGGGCATTAATTTGGCAAAAATGCACGGTGAAATTGCTAATTATTTTCTCAACCTGCTGGGGTAGTTCACCAACCAGGAGTTTGGATCTCCGAGAGGACCGACCAAGCTTCATACTCTTGCCGCTTCCGTTCGAAAAATTTTCATAATCAAATTAAAACGCACCAAAATTTTCAAGGTGGCCTGAATTTTATTGCCCTTTTGTAAAAAAAGTGCATTCCTGACTTTATCGGACACTATAAATGTTGTGCCAGTCCATTATCAAGTGTGATTGGTGATTAGAAATCATCATTGTGGCATCTGGAACTAAGGAGAAGGATCTAAGGTGCAATCCAGAAAAGGTACCCACTCACGTTTGTTGATGCAGGATCGTTGAGAGTAAGTAAACGAACCCCAATAGGAAATTTTGCACAAATACTCCAAATGCCTATTCTTGTTTTGATGTTGCCATTTCATTTCAGTAAATGTTGCATTCAAACACCAAATTAAGTGAACCAACAGCATTGTTTATAAAGATTGCTGTAACTTTACCAATGTGGGCAGACCACGAACACTTTTCCAATGGCTCCAATTTGACCGATGGATTTTCGAGGGTTTTCAGTGTAGACTCCGAATTATGTGTTTGCCGATGCAGTGATCAATAAGATCGTGAATTTCCTCTGTTTTCTTCCACAGTCAATTCTACCCATTGTCCTCTTCATTTATGTTGATATTCCTTGACAAACTCCTTGCACATAATCACCCAAGTGATGGCACAAGTCATATGCTCAATATGCCCCCGTGCAATTTAATCATGCTTTCTACAGCCATCCTGTCTTGGACAATTTTTCACTGTTATGCAAATTCACCCCTTTTTGCAAGCATAACTTTTGTGTGCCAGTTAGCATTGCTTGCACCCCACACTACTCGGGTTGAGTCAGAAAAATCAGACTAAATGAAAGAAGCACATTTACAAGGATGAATTACTTGGTGCCCATTCAATTTCTATTGGGAAGCTGGAATCAACTTCACCCGGAAGCTGGAATAAACTTCATCCGGAATCAACTTCACCTGGTGGCTGGAATCAACATCACGCAAGGAAATGTAACTATCCCAGGACATCTATCATTGATCACCTCATTTCTTCGTTATGTTTTATCGTTGTTTTTTACTCTTTTCTCTTTTGTTTGGTCTTTTCAATGCATTTCAGTTTTATTGGGGAAGCAATCGATGGACTTTGCAAGTCCCTGCTTCTCCTTGTGTAAATGTTATTCGCCATTGTGTTGTCTCTGACATCTTAAAATTGAAATCAATTCAAGTGTAATCAATTCAAGTGTGGGGTGTCTGACGTCTTTCAACTCCGAGTTGCTTGCCTCGACAACCAGCAGGCATTGTGGATTTGAAATTTTGTCCGAATTCTGCCTTTTTCAGAATGCTCAGTCGCAAGTGGCCAGAAGAAGACACACCCTAACGTTGTCGACATGACTTTATTGAGGTAAAAAGCAAACATTCAGTTTTACAAATAAATCACAAATACAAATATGATGGCAACCACAACATTAGGGAAATGCAGCAAATTTCAGCTGAAGGTCAAAAGCACAATGCGTAGGCAATTCAGGTTCAAGTAAAAAAAGCAAACGAAGATAAAAGAGCCACAATAAAACGTTTTGATCAATATTTTGCACGGGTTGCAGCCAATTCACAAGAGCCAAATGCAGCAGAATTCAAGAAAACACAATGTCAAAAAAGACACAATAAAACACAATGTCAAGACACGAAAGACACTAACAAAAAACTCCAAATTAGATCATGAGAATGTTTTGAGAGACGTTTTGCAAGGAAGTTCTCACTTCCAAACTCTATGCAATATCATGTGATGTCGTTCTCCCACTTTTCCCTTAATTCGAGGACTGATTGGATCTTCCCCCAAGACAACAGATCCATTTTGATGTTTCACTTTGTATGTCCGTGCACACATGCATTTTCTCGTTTTACTTGAAATGCAAAAATAGATTTTGACTTCCTTAACTTTTTAAGGGGGCATACAAATTTTATGGATTTTCTCAAGATTTTCCGTTTTTATTTTTTCAATTTTCTGATGTCAAAATGGTGTTTCAGATGTGTAAAAGTTGAACACAAACTCAAATTTTGACAATAACCCCTATTTTGTTGTTGTTGGCCAGTCCCCCTCCACGCTGCTTCGCAGCCAGTTTGGGCCTGCTCTGCACGAGGAAGGGCAATAACCCTTATTTTTGATCAAAAATTACAATTCGTAAGGCTTTTCACAAAGCACAGCTTTTGTTTTTTTGGTGCAATTTTGAAATTTCGATTGTGTTTCTCAGCAAATTCCAAAGGTAGAGTGGTAGTCAAATTTAGACCGGTACTGAATGGAAAAATGTCCAAAATTGAGCGGCGGTCAGAATTTCAGACTTCACACCCAAGTGCCACTGTGACCTTATTTCCCAAATATCATGGCACTTGGCCATCGCGAGTGTGAATGAAACTGCCAAAACACAATGAAGGCATAAAATATCAAAATTCTGGCTCTGTCACTCAATTTTTCATGAAATTTTGAGCTTTTTTGCATGCTCACACTTTTGAAAATACCCGCTACTTTTACGGGGCACCGGTGGAAAGTTCCGCTTGGATATTTTTAAACAAATGGCTGCCAAACAACCTTAACCAGGTGAGCTAGGAGGCAGCTGAAATTTTGTGTGCACACTTCTACGATGCCCCCAAAGATGCCTACCAAAAATGAAATGGGCCCTTCCCCTAAAGAGCATGCGAAAACTTTCAGCAGGCAGCACCGTGACTAGCTTTGAGGGGAACGTTTCTGCATATAAATTATTATTTTAGACCCACACCCGGAATTTATAAGTGAACTTTCAGGAGATTGAAAGCATTTTCTGGATAACTTGGGGGCTCACATATACGTTTAGATGCCCGATGACATTTAATGCCTGTGGTACGTCAATGCAGCTTTCGGGCATGCTAATTTTGCTACCTTGGAGCTCGTAACACCTACAAATGGCCAATACGTGTCCGAGTTGATTAAGATATTATCACCAAAAGCACCTGGGACCTGGATTCAAATCAACCTGCTAAATTTAGAAGCTGCATCTTGACAGATGCAAAACATTGATTCAAAATCTATACAATCTGCTGCAGGCTGCAATGAATAAAAGCCAAAGCCAAAATAAAAGAGAGCGATCACTGTAAGAATCTCTCAGGCGTATCGTGCAAGACTGCATGTGGGAGGCCGATTTGATTTCCAGGAGGGGTTTTTCTGATATAAATTGCATGCTTCAACCGTTGTTTGAAATTTCAAAGTGAATCTTTAGGAAGTTGTGATTCTTCAATAAAACAAAAAAAAAAAAAAAACGGAAAAAGAGAAAATACTTTCAATCATAGAACTGTCTTCCCATCCGAGATCAACACTGGAATGAAAACCAAAAACAATATTGCACGATAAACTGTTCGGTTAAAAAAACGAAAAGAAAAAAAAAGATGGCTCTAACCATACAATGGATAAAGATATCACAACATACAGAAAAATAAAAACAACTGCAAGAAATCCTTTCAATTTGTGAATGAATAAATAGCTCAGTAGAACTAATTTAGAGGCGATCCAATTTGCTGGGTAGAATCTCTCTTGCATTGCTGATTGGAGATGCCAGTTTCTTCCTGCGAAAGTCTGACTGCTATCATCCTGCTATCGTTCTGCCAACATTGTGCTAATTTAGCAGATGGATGTGAATAAAGAAAAAGATAGTCAGCAGATCGGAGCAGGAGTTTAGCAGCTTCAAAGTTAAGAAGGTCGATTTGAACAAGGTTCCTTGGCCTCCAGTCAATGCCAAGGATGGCAGGAACCAAGAAATGGAGGTCCAGTTAATTCCATGACAGAAGATGGGTCACCTTCCACATTGAGGAGAGACGTATGGAACAGAACCTTGAGCAACGCCATCAATGGTGCTATCGATGTCAATGCCTGCCTCTTGTTCGTCCTCCTCATTGGAACTAAAGTCTGAACTGTCTCTTCTCATCCAGCTGAATTCTGTTGATCTGGCTCCTTGGCTTTCGGCAATCTGCTGCTCCATTTCCCACCTCTGTATCCACCTTGCCTCTTCCTTCCGTCTGGCCTCCCTTCTCACAAATCTGCAAGAAAGAAAAGAAAGGCATGTAAAAAATAAGAAAAAAGGCATGGAATTTTTCTGCATGCAAATCGTTGAATCTCTGCAACAAATAGGGCCATATGCCACACGTGGTGAGCCAATTGCACTCCCACTTGCGGTGGGCAGGTGATGTCGGAAAAAGCACAAGGGGTTTTGGCAGTTTTTTGCCAGTGACATCGCGAGTTTTTGACAGTGTTCGTACACATGATCTCCTTCGCGCTTCTGCTGGCTTAAGTGCTCCAAAAATCCCACGGCTCAGTTATGCCAGAGGATCTTGCACAGAATGGGCTTCAAACTGATACACATTTTCCATCCAATATTTTGGAAGAGCTAACATGCCTGCAGGTTATTTAATTATCAAGGTTGGAAAAAGGACTGCAGGCTGGTTAATTCACAAGAATGGACAAAAGAAACTGCTGGATCAAAACAAAATGAGATGTGTTAAGGGTTGCCCCAGCTTAAACCCAGCAAAAGGAGAGCCAAACTAACTGCACCAAAAAGATAGTCCGTGATTTGCAGATTGTTGCAATGGTATCATAAACCAAAGTGTGCTTATTTCTTGAACGCTTATTTAAAAAATAACTAAAAAATAACGAGTTGTCTTCTCATGCAAGGACATCTTTAAAGATGCGCAAAAAGGTAATGCTAATTAACACCTTTTGTTAGCATCATTATGCCCATCAAATTCTTGTCTATTTCGCATGCATAAATGAACAGGACGAAAACAGCAATAATTTATGTTTTCTTAACAAATGGGGCTTTTGCAAAGCGAGCTGATGCAAACATTTCGAACCGTTTTGCTAAATTCAGTTTCACGAGCCAGTCTCTTTGAGCACCATCTTTCTGGAGTCAGCATCTTTTTTTTTTTTGACAAAATTTGCAAACTGCATGAAATAAACATTTTTCGAGTTTTGCCACATCTTCAATGGTCGATTCACACTTGAATGTTGATTCAACATTTGAGTGAAATGATGTTTGCTGCGAAGCGGGGTGCCAAAAGTAATGCAAGTTGCTCCTTGAATTGCTTTGGGCACAACTTGATAAAGTACACTTGAAAAAACCACTAGAAGCATTCTTCCCTGACATCAATGCAAATTTCTACCTTTTTCATGCAACTGCCAGAAGCCCCACGATGTTCTAAAGTAGGCACTTTTTGCCTCTGAATTGGGTGATTGTGACAAGGGTCGGCTGTTGGAAAAAGTGCAGTCATGCCATTGCCAGCTTGATATTTAGAAAAAGAAAAGAGCTGCACAAGCTGAGCTCAGATTTGCCTGTAAATGTCTCACAAGACTATTCTCTTTTGCTGGGTGACCTAAATTTTCTGGGTTTATGTGATGCATTGTATGCATGCACACATTGCTTGGGTTTCATGAGATGCATTGATGCATGCACACACATGTTTTATGTGTGATTCACCTGCAATCTGGCCAACTGGATATCAATAAAACTTGAACTGATAAGCAAAGAGCCATTCATAATGACACTGCTTTATTATTAACACAATGAATGACATGTAACAAAGATCGGAAACTTCAGAGTTATGGAACTTGAGTTCGCTCTTACCGCCTAGAGTTCCAACATTTTCCTCTCCAGAATGATCATATATTTCATTCACGATCTGGGATCATTACAGTCCCCAGAATGTTATCGAGACATAATAATTATCCTTGAGAGTAAAACATCGAACTCGTCCGGTAAGAGCAAACTAGTGAACAAGGTCCATTCAAATGGGGCACCATTTTGCAGCCAGGTGTTAAAATCCTGGGATGAATTTTTCAGTGTTGCTTTTCTCGAAATCTACAGCAGGTAAATGTCATTCTGTCAATGTCGTGTGGATGGTGGAGCCTTCTTCCCAACACTACATAAACAATCAATGAATTTAAAAATCGCCCCAAAGGAGACAAAACTTGCCAACACAAAAAGAATTTGACCCAAAAATTGCTGGAAAATTTCTCAAACATTTGGAAGAAGACAAAAAATTTTCGTGTAAATTAATGGTCAATGGCTGTCTTCAAATTTTAACATCGATGACCATTTTTTCTTATGGCCCAACACATTTTTATAAAAATGCAAGCTAACCTGTGCCTGGCCCTCCTGGCCGAAAGCCTGTACACAAAATCCCTCCACCATTTCTTGAAGTCCCGGAAGATCAATCGTATCTGGTCCCACGGAATCAAAGCCACACGGAATACTGCTCGTGGATAGCAGTACCAGCCGCACACATTTGCTGAAAAACTGCTCCTAAAGTTGGAAGCATTTTCGATACCTCGTCCATAAAATTCAACAGTATCTGGCCTCGAAGTCGAACGAGTTGCACTGTAACAAGCATCACTTTCATCTGAAGTCGCGATGCTTGCATGTCGTTCCTCCCTGATGGTGGTCAATTCGATCATAGTTGAACACTGTCAACATTGACATCCAGGTTCGATTGCAGTTTGCACAATTGATATGACATCCAAGGTTTTCATTACAGTTCAGCACAATCTGACAACAGCATCCAAGTTTCACATTGCTATTGACAAGCATTTGACGTCATCATCACAACTTCAATCATTCACAAAATATGCACATCCCCTCTTTGGTTTTTTATCCTACTCGTAAGAAGAATTAGGCTAGATAAAATGAGAGCAAAAAATCAGGCACGAAAAAAGGTTTTCTCGCCAAAGACTCCCCCAGTTTCCAGAGTTAGGACTGTCGAAAAACTTTTGGTCAAAATAAAAGGGTAATTACCAGAAAAAAGATGACAAAACCAAGGCAGACAACTGTTTCCAGAAGAAAGCCATAGTGAACAACAGAAGAAGACAAGCATTATTTGAACCAAATGTGTTAAGCGACTCCCGAAGAACGAGCAATCGAATGATTGGAAATATTTCAGACCACTGCCGACCGGAACCTATTTGTGTATGCTTTGTGGTATGTGCTTCCCAAGAAAGGTTGCTGCCGAAATCAGCAAATGGCAGCCACAACTGGCAAACACAGTCTTGTGGGAACAAACTGGCACTGTTAAAGTTAGCCGTGTGCAAATGAAAAAAGACCGCGATGCAGGCTGGCCCACGATAATCACCTGGGGGTGCCCCTGGCAAAATGGGAGGCTATCATTCAGCTGGTAATCTCGCGGCCAACAATAGGATTTGCACGTAACTGGGCAGCGGGTTAGGACAATGGGTTTTGCTGCGCAGACGCCAATGAAATTTTTTGCAAATGTCACGGTTTTCCGAGGAGACGAACGTTATGATTTATATTTCTGGGATGCGATGACCACAAAGAATTTGAAGAGTTAGCCCCTCCCACCACAGTCCTATCCTCTGTTTTTGCACTTGGCGTTGGCTTTGTGGAAATCCCTTTTTAGATACCTTAACTGATCCCCTTGGTCAGAGTGACAGTCACTTGTCAATCGGTCAGATCCTGAACGTTGTTTGCCTTTGGTCATAGGGTAATGTCCATCAGAAAACTATTAGTGGACAAACGCGACACAGTAATGTGACAATAATTGTCGATTGGTGTAACCTCGTTGGAGAAGGCTGCTCGGCGATTTTCAAAAAATGGAAGCCCATGGGAGATTCCGGAGAAGTTTTACAAATTGATGGATCGCTGTCCAATGAGGGCAAACATCTGTTTGTCCAGATGAATACCGACATTGGAATTGTGAACTTGCCCAAGAATTGAATTGCATTATTTTTTCTCCACAAAAGGTTTCCATGTTTTATTTTGTACATATTTTCACTTCGACATTTATTGTGACATTTAATTTCCCCCTTGTGACATTACTTGCAGTATGAATTGATTTTGAGTTAAAAATAAAATGCCACAAAAATCAAAAAATGGAACAGCACATTACCTTCATTCCAGCCGAGATCACAAACTAAACGATTTTACCAACGCCAATTTTAATGTAAAATTTTGAAAAAAAAAAATGTAAAAATTTGACACAAAAACTGATCTACGATATTATGTTTGGGCATTTCAGGTTCCGCCTCAATCATTTATGAATAAATTTCGCTCATGCTGGTCTGATCACCACTGCTCTGATCCCTTAGCAAAAAGGTCAAACTACGCCATTTTTTCGCCCTACATAGGCCTATTTGGAAAAATGAGATACTTTATCTTATCACCAAACAAGAGAGATATCCTTAAAATCTGACAAATCACTTCTGCCCCATCAAGCAAAAAACCCAGAAGCAAGACCGTGAATGATGAAACACATTCAACTGTTTTTTTTTTCTGGAATTCAACCTTTCAAGCAACTGCTTGCTGGCGGAAGACCAACTGGAGAGTCAATTATTTAACTCGCCCAGATCATGCCTCTTGCACTTCACACTCCAGCTCAACATTCTCGATAATTGCTCATTCTTGCGAAAATTGTTTTTGCGCAGCTTCATGCGATCGACTAACAGCAGTTTGAATTTGTAACAAACCGAAGAATCAGCAGCCATTTGAAATGGGCAATTTAAGGAACGCTTTGTTGCACAGTCGAACACCAAGTGTTCGGTCTGCAACAAGCACTCAGGCAGTGAGGGAGGTTGGTTTGAATTTGGAATAGCGAAAGGAATACGCAAATAACGACCCCGAAAAAAATAACTCCAAATGAAGCCACTGAGTGCAAAGTTTTTCAATTTTCACGTTTGACAATTCTCAATCAGTGTTTGTCGCTCGGATTTTCGCAACTCTTTTGCCAACACAGCGGGTGTGTCTTTCAACAGCGGTTGCGTTCTTCAACAACTGTCTTTCAACCGAAACTGCGCAGTTCCCTTTGAACCAGGCTCCGGTTTGAACCAATGGCTTGCGCCTGCATGGGCACCAAAAATAACAAACATACGCTGTTCTGTATGGGGTTAAATGGGAGTATCCCCACCCCGCCCACTCCCCCAAGGGGGCCTCCCCACCACCCACATCTCCCGTCATTCTGTATGGACTCAGACGGGACTCCCGATGTACAGGACGTCCCAGGAATAAGTGTTGCTTCCTTGCTGAGCATTATCTATTACGGGGCGCTGTTTGGATTAGAGCCAAGCACGTTGATGAGCGTGTGTTAGGGTATCCGGGAATCGCGCCAGGCCGCCGAGACCGCCGCCCTTCAGCGCCAAATCTGTGACGCAATGCGAGAGGTCACGCGTTCCGGACAAGCCTACAGCCTGCGACAGAGGGTTTGGCGCTTCAGTACAATGTGCTTCAAAAATTTTGCGTTTGGATTTCGAACAATATGTTTGTTCGTCACCTTTACATCTCGACTCATTGCCAAAATGTAAAGATGCAGCCCATTTCCACACCACGTATTGACGTAGGGCTGGTGGCGCATTTTTTTTTTTCGTGGTATCCCCAATAGGTATAATCCACGTCCCGACGTACAATAAAGCTTGTACGCCGGAAAAATATTTTGCGTTGTTCAGCATCTGCTCCCCTTACAGCCCCGTCGTCTCCATGGTCTCGAGATCTTACCCTGGGGAAACTAAAACATATCGAGCTCAGCTCTCACAGTGAAATACTTCATCTCGATTGCAATTAAAATTGATGGGCAAGACCAGCGACCTGAGGGCACAACGCTCGACGACTTGATTTTTTTTTTGTATTTTTGTTTTTTTATTTTTTATTTGATTTTATTTTTTTTGCCCAAAAAGAAAAGAAAAAGAAAATGCCACAATTTTATCCACACTCCCCGACATCTACAAAAACTCACAAACTCAAAAACCACGACAATGAAACACATGTTTGGAACGACGATCATTACAGTTCGAGCGTTGCTCTCCAGAGCAGGATCCCAGCATCAGTTGGATCTGAAGCTCTATACCATCGAAAAGACCAAAAGGTCTGTTCGCAACAGTCAAGACAATGCATTGCAACTCTCTGTGTGAGGTGTTCTAGGATAGCCGTGGATGTGAATAAAGAAAACGAAAGTTTCCAAGATCCGCCCGACCCACGTCGGTACGAGTCCGGAATGCGTATCCGCATGTCCATCATTTTTGTGGAATACAAATTCAAAATTCCAGCGATCAGAGATCGCTCTATGGTAATTGCTCGGCGTGCACGCAGGTATAATGTGACCGTGAATACACCCATAAGGTGCGGCGCAGTATGGCCACGGTTCATGGTCCACACTGTCCGAGCTCCACGGTCACCACTCCCCTATGTGAATACGCCAATTACGTGGCGCTCTGCACGTCACACATGACTGGGTTCTTCAGGGGAATTACTGCGTGCACGCTTTGAAGCGCATTTAAATTTCGCTTCATTTCAATTCATTTAAGCCTTCAAGGCATATGACTCATTGGTCATCTCTCTGTATCCACATATATGCGGAATACGCCTCGGATACAATAAAATAAAAACATCCAACGGCTTGGGGAAATGGAGAAAGTTGCAAGCAAGTCTTTTACTCGCAAAGCATCTTTGAAATGAGCTCGGCATCGGCCGAGCAAGTTGCGAGTAGACTGTATGCGTTAAAAACACAATAGTGTTTTTCCAAGTTCATCTGATCGAAAAATAATCTCAAGATATCCTTCATGTACCCCCACTCGTTTATGAATACGAGCACACTGCTCGCCGTTCCAAACGTGCGGTGCAACCCGCACCTGTACTTTTTCAGCTTGGCGCAAAATGTCATTACAGCGTGTGCCATGTTGTCAAAAGATTGCTTCTCTGCAATCAACAATTTGACATGGTCATCTATGTACTTCATGTATCTTCCAAGTACATTGACCATTTCGGACTCCAGAAAGAAAATCCCCTTGTCTGTGTAAAATCCATTCTTGCTCTCCCAAATGTACATCCCAGGTCCTCTCTCGTAATTAAATGAAAATTCAAAAACAAAGTCGCGGTGCCCATCGGTCTTTTCAACAGAACCTTCAAATTTCTCACCAATCAACTTTACTGCCTCTGGCAAAAATTCCCTGATCACTTTGTATCCCTCGTGATCCAAAATCAAAATCGATGTTTCCGCAAACTTGCGGTTGCATGTCTCGTAAGGGTCTTCATCACCCTGCTCTGCAACAAACATAATATGAGGGTGGAAGTCAAGTTCGGTCTTTGAACCGTTTTTGGCCGTGACTGCAACAGTCACACCAGACCCCAAATCCCAAAACTTTCTCACAGGCAAGTTCCTGCGAAATGCCTTCCTCTTGCGTCCCATATTCCCCACTTGCTTTCCACTCGTACTTGGCTGTGGCTCGATAACCTTAATAATTTGTACCTCATCCGAGCTGTCGCTATCGGAATGTTCCCCAGCCACAATCCTCAACTTGGGTGTTGGAGCCATTCTCCCAAAATCAAACTTTAAATCAGGATGCTGAACAATGCAAAATATATTCCGTCAAATGGAAGCAAAAGCTTCAATAAACCTTTGCAAAAGGTTTCTCTGGTAGAGTCCGATTATTAAACGGCAAGAAGCAAAAGCTTCACAAGGAGCACTTAAGAAAAAACTAAAGAGGCCACAAACTATTCTACACTGAATATCTATACGAATCACTGATCACAAAACCCGGAATCACTAATCACAGACAGAGAGTGAGGAGCTCCACAAAACACGTCCGCACGGCACGAGAGCTGAATCACGACTGAGCAATTTTGCTCGCGCACAGCGACCACTTCACCTCGGTCTTACATTGAGCAAGAAAAGAGCCAAAGGAAACAAAAAATATGGGAGAATACAAATGTACAGGGCATTACAGAATATTTAACCGATATAAAAAAATTATTGTTCCATAGATACAGATACTGAAAAACCAGAAAGCATCCAGTTGAGGAACTTTTGGCATTTCGATGCAGCGCAATCGATTTTCAAATGAGGAACTTCTGTATGTACAAAACAATTGCACGATGGAAAAGCAATGTCCTCTACTTTAGGACACCCAACCGATTCCAAATCGGTGACTATGACACCAGGCAACATGGCCGCTAAAAATTTACACTTTTCTGTGCCCTTGGCAAACACGACGGGCCTCTCGTTTGCCGTTGCTGATGTAGCCTTGCGCAAAATGGCCGTCAAATTAAAATATGGAACATGGCCGTCGCGCCAGTCCATGCCGTGCTTGTGAGCACTTAACCACCTATTCTCGCCTTTGATGTTGCCAGGCAACTGCTTCCACGCGTAAGGAGCCTGAAAATGCCACGTCTGAAATTGGCGCGTAAATGGGTTGGCTACGGCCAACTCCTTGACCACCCACTCTCCGTTCCTGCCCTTCAGACACTCCATGTCTAAAACCACATACATGTTCAATCGGATCCTGTGCAGTCAAAATTCACCACAATCACACTTTGTGCGCACTCTGAGAACGAGGAAACGAAGTAACTTCGAGAGAGATCCGTTCACGTCGGCAGCAGAACGAAGACTGGTCACCTGCGCGATGAGCAGCATTGACAATAATAAGGAGCGCTATTTGGTAAATAGCGAGGGGAGAATTTACGCAGGTCTCCAAAGCGCGCCAAGATTCTGTACACCACAAGCCTGTCGTTTGCTCTGCGATCTCCCGAAAACGTATTAACAATATCCTCCATCGACTTGCCCCTACACCTCTCCGAAATATACCACATGGTGTAATGCCCACACACCTCGCTCTCCGTCGCCTGCAACTCCGTGTTGCTATACCCCCACTCCTCCTTCGAAT
>JASGXE010012388.1:0-50825 GCA_030068105.1 Sinentomon sp. SZTP_YWyxl
GTGCCCTAGTCTACCGTATCCAAACTTAACTTCACCCTCTAGGCCCTATCTGTCCTGAAAGAGAAGTAATTATTCTTTTTCTATTTTTGTTGTTTGGTCCAGATCACCAACGACCACAATGCCGACAATTTTTACTCCAACAGACAGAAATCTTCTCTGGGTAAAGCAAATGCCCAATGTGTTGCCATGCGCAACTGGTATGTTTTGTTGATTCCGTGAGATGAATTCTAGTAATCTAATGAAATAACCGGTGATTTTTTACCAGGGGCAGATCTCTCCACGCATCAATAAGATTGTGTTGATCACATGCTTTCACGCCATAATTTTCGAGCGACAAGAGTTCGCTTCTTGGATTAAGTAACTTTAAGAGCACCCAGTAGGTACCGCAGTTTAACCCACCAGTCAGAAACACACAGGTGTGATGCAGTGCATACATAAGACATGCAATGGATGGCTCTGGATTGGAACTTCACACTTTAAATACGATGCCACAAAACGAAATAGACAGACCTGTGCACAGACTGATGATTAAGGATGCGATACACAGCCAGTAAATCCACATCAGTCTTTGCCCCTGAAAGGTATGCAAAACTCAACAGCGGTGGTACCTTTTTTCTGGGCCACGGTGTATATCAGAGAGCAATGGTGATAACTCGTTCAGTTCAATGTCGGCAGGTATTCCGAACTGTTACCGAAAATGTGCATCACCCAACGCACACGCACGCCGAGCAACTGTTTCTGTTTCCTGTGTTGACCTTCACGGCGACAAGGACAAGCGAATGTGCATTGCTGCCTGTTGAGTCGATTTCTCAGAATGGCGCCTCATCGAACCATGTCGAACTCACGGCTGTGATCGAATTCTGTTTCCTTGTGCTGCGGTCCAGCCAGCGCGAGTCGTCGATCGGCACGCAGAACAGGCAACAAAACGCTGCACAAACGCCAAGAATCAGCACTGAAACAACGAATCCTGTTCAAGGCCAAAACTGACCAGCTCAGCGCTGGGAGCACAGCACTGCGTGAAATGAGAGTGCGAAATCGAAAACAAAACTGACGCTCACAAAATGGCCGACTTTCTTCTTCAGAAAATTTCTGCTTCATTTTGATTGGCTGGTCAAAAATCACGTGATTTTTAGCGTCATGACTTTTTTTGAGTCATGACTTTTTCCAGTGCCTCCTACAACACAAGGCCGTTGCACGAGTTTGTGACGTCATAATGAGTGGATGGTGGAAAACAGGAAAAGACAATGCGAGTATGGTGCGTCCGCTATGTGCTGCCCAAGGAAACTTGACATTTCTCTTGAACCGATTAACCGATTTTGATCAGACTTGATTTGCTGGAAAGCTGAAAATCAGACCATTTCAATGGTGTATAACAATCTCCAACTTTTCACGCTAAAGCTCCAACAGAATTTGAGGGATAAACGTGTTCAAGATAAAAAGTGATCCAATTCCGGCTTCCTGCCACATATTTTCAATGATTGTGCGATTTTTTCCGTTGCAACATGGTTTCCACCAGCGAGAAAGTTGTAGAGGAAGCTTTCAGCTTTCCAAAAATACCAAAATCATTGAATTTGAACAACATTTGACAGTAATTTTATGACCAGAGAAAAAAAATGGCAGCATTTGTTTTGTTTTTGAGCGGGGAAGATGCCGCGCCTCCCTGGAAATCCCGGGGAGTCGCGGCCTCTTCCCCGCTCAAAAACAAAACGATGCTGCCATGTGTTTTCTCTGGTCATAAAATTACTGTCAAATGTTGTTCAAATTCAATGATTTTGGTATTTTTGGAAAGCTGAAAGCTTCTCTACAACTTTCTCGCTGGTGGAAACCATGTTGCAACGGAAAAAATCGCACAATCATTGAAAATATGTGACAGGAAGCCGGAATTGGATCACTTTTTAACTTGAACACGTTTATCCTCAAATTCTATTGGAGCTTTCGCATGAAAAGTTAGGGATTGTTATACACCATTGAAATGGTCTGATTTTCAGCTTTCCAGCAAATCAAGTCTCATCAAAATCGGTTAATCGGTTCAAGAGAAATGTCAAGTTTCCGTGGGCAGCACACCTTGGACGCCGCTCACCCGCATTGTCTTTTCCTGTTTTCCACCATCCACTATTTATGACGTCATGCCATTTTTACTTCTCGTGCAAGGGCCTTGTGTTGTAGGAGGCACTGCTTTTTCTCGGCGACTTTTTCCGATAAGCTGAAAGAAGACAGCCGTCTTTTTACCAAGAAAAAAGTCGGAAAAAAAGACGCTGAGGATCGAAAAAGGCGTACTTGAAGCAAAAGACATCTCGGGAAAAGACGCCAATTGGCATCTTTGTGTGATAAAAGACACTGAAAACTACATTTGTGTCACTTTTTAAGTCGTTTTTCTCCAGATGAGACACGTCTTCTGCCAAAAAAAGACACTTGTGTTTAGAGTGTATCGGTTGCTGAAGCTAAAATTCGCTATACGAGCAGATAGAAGATGAGAAAACATGTTGCGGAAATGACTCTCAATTCTTAAGGCGTTCTTAAAGGCCAATTGGAAAAAGACTGTGCGATCGTCGGCTTTGTTATACACGTGTCGCAATTTATTTAGCTATGGCCGAGCTGCTTTTTTGGAGCCCGATTATTTTTTCAGATCACCAGTTTGGTATTTTTTCATTTCGGCAAATGGTCCGTGAAAAGTTCGAACGTGCACTGTTCGTGTCCTATACCTACTTCATTCAAGCGTTCCATTTCTGTTTCCGGGCACCGTATATGCGTGTCCTCAAATAGCCTGGTAATTTCTTATAACTGTAAGAAACAACGGGGGGAATGTGATTCCCCACTGTAGAATATTATAGCGTGGATATTATTCGATGAAATCGTTAGTTTTCGTCACGTCCA
The DNA here is from genome assembly GCA_030068105.1 of Sinentomon sp. SZTP_YWyxl. Classification (NCBI taxonomy): domain Eukaryota; kingdom Metazoa; phylum Arthropoda; class Protura; order Sinentomata; family Sinentomidae; genus Sinentomon; species Sinentomon sp. SZTP_YWyxl. The sequence continues at coordinate 2,875 of JASGXE010012388.1, forward strand.
GAGGCTTCTCGGCCAAATGTTGTGGAATCCGAACTTGGATTATAAAAAAAAATCCGGTGTCTGGGAAAACAGCAAAATCTAATGGGACGACTTTGCGGATTTACCTCATCGTAGGTTGAATAGCTCTATAGCTATGCAGCAGATTCGGCTCTACGCGGTAAATCCGAAAAGGCGCCTCAGATTTTGCAGACAGTGTTCACCAGGCTCCCTCTGTAGGCTGTGATTTTTAATACGGATCCGACCTTCTGGTTCAGGTGGCCAGATTACTACACTTTTGGTAGAGGTGCTATAACTGAAATCCTCAGTGTAAACCTCGTTTGTAAATTTGGGCTCATCACTTTAAACCATTCCAAGTAGAAACAGCATATCTTTCCTATTGTAAAATTATTCTGTTTTTTGATGTTTAATAACTTCATAATCGTTAATCGCATTTTATTTTTGATGCGGTTAATTTTGAAATCCTTTACAAACTCCATTGCTATCCACTTTTTCATGAGAATTTTTGCAATCTTTTGAGAAGCCATCTTTATACGAATATTGGTGATCCTATTTTGTCAAAACACTCACGCTTTTCCATGTGTAAGCTGGGTGATGATTCTACCTTCAATTAAATGATGCTTTTTTATCTTCAATAAAAATGATTTTATCTTCAATAAAATGATAAATATGATTTTATATTCAATAAAATGATGAATTTAACTTCAATCGTCAAAATCATTCTCTTCGTGATGATTAGTTTTGTTAAACCGTTATACTGAGAGTCATTTGATTCCATAACAAAATCATCAAATCACCTGTTGTTTTTCGAAAGTCATTTATGAATGAATGAATGAATGAATTTTATTTTCGGGGTTTACCCCATTTCAAAACAGTATGCAATGACAAAAACAATATATTCGTATTTACAACAAAATAAAGAAAGAACAAGACAACATCAAGAAAGTTGGCTTGCAAGACGGCTCTGGAAGATAGCCACGCTGAGGGGGAGATTGAAAGTGGACTCATGCAGCTGATTCCACTCAGTTATTGACCTAGCCAAAAACGAATATTTCCCAACATCCTTTTTGCAACTCAAGAATTTGATTTTGTAAGGATGATGATAGCGGGAATAATTATAAGGCAGGTTCACATAAGGCAAAATAAGCTCTCCCCATCCACCTAAGTTTGACACAACATGGAACAATGAGGAGTCTTGCCAGTTTCCTCCGACACGCAAGAGATTTTCAGCCAAGGGAAAGCATCATCTCAGAGACACACGAAAACGCGCAGCTCGGCGTTGAATAGTTTCGAAAGTGTGGCAATTTGCGGCGAGGTAGAGATCCCAAGCAGGTGATGATTACTCCAATGGGGAGAACGAGACTTTTGTGTGCAAGATCACGAATTGTTTTTGGACATTTTCTGGAGTTGCGCTTGATGAAATAAAGGACGGAATTTGCCTTAACCTATTAAAACAGCTAAGTTCCGATAATTGGTTGATTTATTTTTGCTAAGTCTTACCAGAGCTCTTTGAAGGAACAAGTTGCCGCATTCAAATCGCGCGAGCTTCATGCGGCAGCCCGCTAGAGGCACTGCTGATGTAAAGAACGACGCGCTGTTAAGAAATCGAAATCAGAGACAGGAAAGAATGCTCTTGCGTCTTTGGGCTCTTGCATCTTTTGCGTCAAGGTTGAGAAAGGTCTTTGCCAGGGCTGGTTTCATCCTTTCAAGCAGTTTCGCCATTGGATTTGATGCGAACACAGACAAAATTGACCCAGACCAATACACAACGTGTTGGCTATCATTGAACTGAAGCAATTTTTTGATTCCGCAACTTCTGCACAGACTGAAAAAGTTTGCTGTGGCTTTTTTGCGAAGCTTTGGGATTTATTCGTTAACGCCTCCATTTGGGTGATTTTGCCTGTGTTGCAAAATCTTTTTTTATCAAACTCAAACAAATGCGGGTTGGTGGGATTCCAATTTCCCCTTTAATCGCAATACGAGTAGGAAAAGGCCCAACCCGTCATTCAAAATGATAGGGAAACTTTTAGCGGCGGAACCTGGCAAATTTTTCGCCAGATCAGGTCAGCCGTTGGTCAGGAATCGGGGCCTGGACGGAAATCTTCAACTGGCAATTTCCATCAATTTTTGTTTGCTGGGGCTGCAGCACCGCACTCCCCGCCCAAAATGATATCAAACTTTTTGGATTTTTTCCCCTTCTGCTGTTCATCTGCCATTCAAATCCGGGGCGCGTATTTTATTTATCTATACGAATCGGGAAATGGTCACCGACTTTTCGCGTGAACAAAAAAACAAATTAAAGCTAACTTAACCCAACCTAACGTGCCTAACCCATCCTAACCTGACCTACCTAACCTACCCTTCCCCAACCTAACCTTTATTCCGAGTGTTTTTCTTGCTTTCTGTGGGTTGGAAGTTTTCATGGGGTCAGATGGAAAAGTGCCCGATTCGTATAGATTAATCAATTACGCATCCGGGGCCCCATTCATGACTTGCGTTACCCGTGTGGATGTGGATTTTTTTTATCAAAATCAATTTTTTTATCATGGACCGATTTTGGCGAGCCCATGCCAGGAAATCAAACAGATCGAGAAGGATAATGCTTAAACCAGAAAGAAAACTAATGGCTTCGAAGCCGGAACTTATCAAAAGGAAAATTGCAAAGCATGTGATTTTACAGAAACCGTCAAACGGATTTTGTCAGCAACGGACGTTTCTGAAAAACAAAGGAGAAATTGCTGCAGAGTAAAACCGATTTCCAAATCAATTTCGAAATGTTAGAGACAACCACCACGTTTGGGATTCGTTTTGGACACTTTGAAAAATTTGACAAATCTTGGGCTCCAACTCGCAACCTCTGGATCTGGATCATTGGACGTGCTCGGTACCGCACTGCTGCGCTACGGAAGCTCGCTATGAAACGGTCCAGAAATTGCGGTTTCATTTTACTTTGCAGTCCTCGACGCCGTTTCAATGCTGCGAGCAGGGGTGTTCAAGAAGCCCAGCTGCGAGCGTTCAGCCCTGGTGTGACCAAAGAAGTTTAATAAAATAAATAAGTTTTATTTACTACTTCCATGACTGCGACTCGGAACCTGCCGTGGTTCGTGACCTTTTTGCCACTTCCAAGTTGCCACTCGTGCCCATCTTCGAAGTAAGTCGAGGTCAGGTGCTCAAGAACCTCTCTGCGAGATTTGGGAAGCTCGAATGCGTTCGGCAGTTATCGCAAGCACAACATACAGTTCACGCATTTTGCCCTTGAAGCAAGCCAGTGACCATCGCTGGTAACGCCCGCACTGCCATCTGCGATGCGTGTCCTATTTCTGCAATGGCTGAAGGCGGAATGCGGCAACTTGTTCCTTTAAAGAGCTCTGGTCTTACTTACTCAAATCATGTTTGTGATTCAGTCAAAGTTATAGATCCTTTGATGCTTTCTTGCGTGGTGATATTCAATTTTCAGCTTTGCTGAATGTTTTAAAGTCTTTTGAATGATGTTTAAAGATCCATCCACAGAAGCAACACCTTCTACCAAAGAGAAATTAACATTGTCTCGAATCTTAAATTTACGAAAGAAAGTTAATTTTCAGCGCAAAATTGTGAGAGGGATCTTGACCGAACTCTCAAACTAACAACTAGCACTTTGCAGCAATTAAGCCCGCCTTTTCTACTCTATATTTAAGTAGGAGTTCGAAACTTCATTAGCCATGCTACGACAATAAGTTCGAGAATAGTTTCCTGGGAATGGGAAGCACCGAAGCAGGCAATTTCAGGAGCAATTAAACCGCCATTCAGAGACGCCGAAGAACTTTTAAAGAATTCGAGTGGAGGATCTGAATGAGGGGCTTGCGTTTATTTGGGTTCAGTAAAAAGCAAGGTCGGAGCAATTATAATGTCGAATTTCCAGCCGCTTTTCGCATCCAGAAGAGCCGCTGTCCTTGCAGAAGCGGAATAATTCGCAAACGGCCATTTTGAGAGAAGAATTTCTCGATGGAATTTCACATCCCAGCCTATTCGCCAGAATTGTAGCCCAGGGTGATTCAGAAGGCAATTCTTCGGCGCGTTGAATTGAATTGAATTGAATTTTATTGGTACTTTAAAGGCGTATTACCTTTATACAGACACAGGCAATAATGAAATACAAAGAACACAGGCAAGAATGAAATGCAAAATAAATGGACAATGAACGTAATAGGATGAGTGAACCAGGTGCCCAATGAATTTCGATAATTACACGCAGATTAAAAGAAAGAAAAGACAATGTGTATGTTCCTTCATTTCGGCCACGGAAAAATCGTGCCCATAGGGGGCCTGTTTCTCATTTAAGGTCGCCGATAGGAATTTAATTAAAAAAAATTCAGGAACATGGAGGTTGTCATGGGGATGAGTTTCCTGTATTTCGGCAAGACAAGATGGAAAAAAACAAAAAAGAACATGCATGAATTTAACAGAAGGATGAAAGCCCGCGCGAGAATAACAGATGAATCAGCATGAAGTGCAATCCATTTTCTGATCGTTATCGGATAGAAATAATTAGTTACTCGTTCATTCGTTTTGAGAGAGAGAGGATATTGTCATGTTTTCTGCGATGGGAACCAGTTTTGACAGAGCAAATTTTAATGGTCTTCTTATTCTTGATGGCCAACCAAAATATATCAGAAAACGAGCTTTATCGCACCAATCTCTGGAAAGAAATGGACATATACAGGATGCTTCTGAAATAGTTGGCCATACTTCGTTTTTGACATCGTGGGTCCATTCTGAACAAAAACGGGAGAGTGACTTTTTGCTGTCCGATGACTTCTGGGTGCTCGTTGAAAAAAAACATGGGACGATGCACTGCAATTCACGACATCACAACGAGGTTACCAAAAACGAACTTGTGACACATTGCAAAAACAAAGCAAATGCTTAACATTTCACGCATGGATGGCAAGAATGCATCTTGGATGGCAATGAATGGATTCCCTGCCATCCATGCATGTAATGTTATGCATTTGATTGTTTTTGCAATGTGTCATAAGTTGGGTAATGGTTCGTTGTGGTGTCGTGAATTGCAGTGTATCGTCCCATGTTTTTTTTTCGGCGAGTATCCCCAGAAGTCATCGGATGGAAAAACGTCACTCTACCTTTTTTGTTCAGAATGGCCCCACGATGTCAAAAACGAAGTATGGCCAACTATTTCAGAAACACCCTGTATAGGTAATTGCTTTTTCAACATGAAGACAAAATGACGTGCCTTACAGGAGAGGACTGAACATTTACTCAAACAGTGAATTTATCTTTGTGTTTGACACCGTATTCAATTGTTTCTGTTTTCGCGGCAACCAGAGTACAATCCGATATTTTTATTACCATATTCGATACCAAAACTGCGCATAAGAACTGGACCATCCTGTAAATATTCAGGACAAGCAGCAATGGATTCAATTTGTTGAGGCAGAGGGGCTGGGAAGTTATTCACCCATGCGTGAAATAGAGCAAGAAAGTAAAGCGGAGTTTTTGCAAAAAAGCTCGTATACGGAACTTGTCAAAAGTCCTCGAAGATAGGCGAAATTTTAAAGTACTGCGGTTAACACAGGGGCCATCTAATTTCAACAGACCTTGGTGCAACTTAACGGCTCACGCGAGTGTCATGATGTTTTGCGGTGCATGCTGCCATTGATTCTAAATGGCGCCTGAGTTAATAATGAACTCTTATGTTCGAAAGCTTTTGATAAGGAGTGTATATTGAGAATTCAGGACAGTTCAGCGAAGGATCGCGATGGCTTTAAAATGAAGCGAATTTTGCCATCAAGAATTCGCATGAAGCCGAAATCCCATCTCCAAGGGGTAACTAAACCCCAAAAGCGCACGAAATGAATAACTGCCGAAGTGACTTCGCTGAATCCTTCATCTCGAGCAAGTAGACGAGATTAATTTCTCCCGGAACGCGGCGCCTTGAAGATCTCATCATCCGCAAAATTCCAAAAGCCTTCTGATACGCACAAAAAGCGCCATAAGAAACAGGATCGATGTCAAAGGGAAATAAGCTGCCAGTTTTCGGAAGTAGTGTTGGTATTTAAACCGAGAGAGGCAGATTTTCCAAATCATTCCCTTGCAAACTTCTCCAACTCTGGGCAAAGTTCACAATCGCATACAGCCTCACTTCTTGAGAAGTTCCCGATATGGCGAATTCAGTATATTTCTGGATATGCGGTTTCTTTGCAAATTTTTCGCACATCGGAGTTCATCAGGCACCATTTAGAATCAACATGACAACATGTGATTCATGTTCTGCGCGAAGTTGCATCAAGCTCTGTTGCAATATCGTCTGCTTCCAGACATTTAAAATGTCCCTCTATTAGCCAGACCTTTAAAATTTCTCAAAAATACCAAACATTTTGGTCGACACTGTCAAATGATCACCACAGCGGTGATAATCACCGACGCACTCACCAAACGCGAGAGAGGAATCAATCTGGCTTTTCTAAATCTTTCCGGAAATCGCTTCCTTGAAGTATGCTGGCCTCAATGTGAAGAATACGGCGGCCACTCACATAAAAACAGACTTCCGACAGTCCTACGTGCGTGAAGTGGTGTCCTCCCATTCCTTCAAATCCAAATGCCACATCCTTTGTCGATTAAAATTTAGGTGGGCCGAAATTTTGTGCATCCTTGGGGCCAGTGGCGTTTCCATAAACTTTCTTGGCCGGCATAAACCTCCAACTCTGACTAACTTTTGCTGGAATCGTCTTTGTTGAGAATGGTGATGTATAGGGGCGTTGTAATTTCGCGCACTGCTAAATTATCAGGCACTTCTGTGGAAGTGTACGGCCGGCTTTGGAGACAAGCCTTGCGCTGTTACGAGGGCAAAGATATCAGTGTTAATTCTGGCACTTTGAGAAGCGTGTGCATTCATTTGTTATGAGACTCTGGAATCAGGAAATTGCTATTCATCACTGTCAGGAAGGAAACTTGCATTTTAATTTCATCGTTCGCTGCACTCTGCGCTCTCCACGTTTTACACATGCACTTCCCCGAGATGCTTGTTCCAATTCAAATTTATTCGTTCCATCTCATGCGTCTGGTAAACGAAGGAATTCACGCGGCTCACAGAAAGCCTTTGCAAAAGATCCTCGGGCAAGGTTAGACCGCGTCGTTTTGCTTCCCGTGATTTGCTTGCCGCTATACAGCGTTCGCCAAAATTCTTCGAATATGCGCAGCAGAAATTGTTTCACGCTTTACACGAATGTCATTATGTTGTAAGATGCAAGTTGCCTTTGATTCCAAATGACGGGCGAGTGAAAGTATTAAACTCCTACAGATTCGATGAGTTATGACTCGGAATGTGGGAAAACTGCGTGCTGCGATATCATACGGCCCCAACCGACGTAAGAAATTTCACCTTTGCACTCCGAGACACAAAAATCGCAGGTTGATCGCGGGGAAATGTTCAGATTTCAGGGTTAAGCTTTTCATGCAGCCCCGTCTTCCCCTTCAAAATCGTTGCCTTTTCGTTTTGGTGCCCCTCTTTGATCCACCATCACAGATTTTTTCCAAATCCCTGCCTCTCGCCAATTTTCGCCAAACATACGAAGCTTACGAGGACAATCTTGAGCCGGTGCCCAAACAGCCCAAACGGATTCTTTTAACTTGCAACCCAAACGGATTATTTTAATTTTCAAACCACCTAAACGGATTCCATCACAGTCCGAAGAAAATCGAAATCGGCATCTGGAAACTGGAATGCTCCATTTCACGCACCAGACCAAATGTTCTCATATCGGTACGGTACAGGAGGGCATCGATCACCAAAGGATTGAGCAAGGAGGTAATGTCGGTTTGTGATATAAGGACATGAAGATTGTGATAAGACTATTCCATGTAAAAAAAACGTACAAGAACTCCTGACCCTGGAGTTACCCAAATGTTTTTACGTCCCGGAAGACGCCCTAACAGGGGTCGTTTTACCCCAAAATTAGGTAATTTGCTCAGAATTCCCATCCTGGGCTAAAATCGAGGATCCTTGTCAGTGTTTCCAAAAAACCTGCGGCGATTTGAATTGCAAAGTTGCGCTATCATTGTGAAAATTCGGAAAAGTTTGGGCATAACATTTTTCAAGCATTACATTTCAAATCCAGTGGCATTCTTGTCACCTGGCCGGAGGCTGTTTGGCTAAAATTGCAAGTGAAATTGCGTAGCAGGGCTTCCTTAGATCCATTTTCAATGTCGAAATACCACTTGCAATTTATTGAGGTGCTCATTACTGCTACTGGTGATAACCATCATGAAGGACCTCCTCAAAACGTGAACCTCGGCATGTGGTGACCGATGTTCCATTGAAGCAGATGAGCACAGTGACGTTCCCACAAAGGAAAGCACTCGGCTGCTTCCAGGCAAAAAGTACCGAATGATTTCGGAAAAATCGCTGAAGCGGACAAAAACAATCCCAACGGATTTCCACAAATTTGCATAATCCAGTTCGAGCTCAGTTGTCTATTATAAGTTTGAGTAAACGGGAATCACAGGTTGTCTTGAAACTTTCAAGACGCTTTCATATTGACTTACGAACCTGCTGTCAAATAAAAGGCCTGCTTTTTATGCACCATGATGAGGGAATGTGCTGGTTAGAATGCCCCATGAAAAAGTGTGGAATCAACTGTCAACGGCCAAACTGCCACAACCCAACCTCTCTTGCCGGTCAACTGTTTTCTTCTTTTCATTTTCACAAAAGTATCTGCACCAGACAAAAGAGCGGAGTCGAAATGTCTTCCAACTTTTTTCTTCCCACGCAAGGAGTCAACGACCTTACCAGGAGAGACTTACCTTCGATTTCTTGATGCCGCTTGGAGGTGCTTGTTCAAATTATTGTTGAATTACTTTGATCTGTTTACTACACGTTTACAAATTTTATTTTTACTCTGTTTTCTGATGTTTCAACGTGTCGTGGTTTGAAAAGTTGCAGAAATGAGTCGAAAACTGCACTGGGCCTCCTTCAAAAGAGTGCCGCGATTGGACCAAGTGGCCTGTGATCAGGCTGATGATCACCACAAATGATCAGGCGATTGGCATTGGAAAGCGCCTCTTCGCTCTTCAGCTAGAAAATTGCTTTCAATCAGTGCTGATTGGACTCCTGTTTGGACTCTCTGAAATCAGTTCTCTTGTGCCTTTTGAAAATGGCTAATTCCGCTGCAACAGCAACAATACTCGTTCATTCATTCTTGGCTCTTCTTATCACGTCGTTCCGCGGTAGATCAGAATCTCAAGTCTCGTTGAAGAGGAACACCCTGCGTGTTCGAAACTTCCACTCCAAAAAACAATGCTGCATGCGAGAGCTGAAGCTTCGCGATTCCCCGAATATTGAGATGGATTTCTGGCCCTCCAATTCGGCCCTGTTTTTAATTTTGAACTCAGAAAAAACTATTCTGCGCCCGTCAGCTGTCCGTAGAGAACCATGCCCTGAATTTGCTTTTCAAAGATTTCTGGCAGGCCTTTGCTCTTTATTTAAATTCTGGCAGTTAGATTTTGTGTCCCTGTCTACAAGTTCCCGGGATTTTTCTTCTGCAGCATGCGTTTTCCACATCGGTGTTTGCACGACCATCTTCGACGAAAAAACTTCCATTTAATGTGTGCATATTTTTTTACAAAGAAGTGTCCGGATAAAATTTTGCCAAGATCAAAATAAACTTCAAATTTGTATTGACTTCGTTTCAAAGAATTCTCGTGGAGTATCCATTTTCCATTCTCACGAAATTCTGCATGAACCCAAGAATTTTTTAACACACGGAGGTGTGCGGGCCTTCGATTCTCCTTCCAAACAGACTCTTTCTTCCCATGCGAAACCCTACCAAGCCCATATCGGGCACAAACCCACGAAATTAGCCTTTCAGTGGCCATTTTCCGACATTCCCCACGAACCATTTCCAACAAAATACTCGATATGACTGAAAAGAAGCAATCGGCTGAACATTTTTCAGATTTGTCCGGTTTGATACTACCATTAGTTTGTTCAAGCTATATGACTGTGTGAAAACAAAACAACCAACCATTCAGCTCGGCATTCTAAATTTGGCCAAAGCACCGACTGGTAATCAAAGGGCAACAAAATGTCAACTTTTTCTTCAGCCCAAAGAGAGATCTCCCAAAACAACCCCACATGCTATTTCATGAATCCCATTCTTGGTGATTCTCGTATGATGACTTTTTTTCGGAATGTTCTGAATTCAGTTCGTGGCCGACCATGATGACGACACACACCACTCCAAAGGTCCAAGAAAGAATCCCTATTGGAGGTCGGGATGATCCCATAAAAATGCAATCAGGGGTCAGGGCCAATTTGTCCACTAAAAGATATCAATGGAGCGTGTTATTTCTCACCCATTCGTGGGTTACAAAGAAGGAAGAAGCAAATGGGGACGCGAAACAAGGGTGAAGTTGTTTATTGTAGTCACTAAATAAGTTCAATACACGTGGACAGAAGAGGAACACGTCCATATTCATGTAAGCCTACCACCCCGGCACTCTTGCCAGTATAGGCCTTTCACTTGATTTTCGGGAGCAATGAGATTGAAAATCGCAACTTCTACACATGGATGAGTGTTCAATTTTGACGCCACTGGCAGGTGTCAATGCTCATCTCAACCATGAATGTCTCAACTGTGTGGTGGTGAAGGATTTGTGAGCACAAAGACAACACTGATCTGCAGTTGTGACGGGGTTCCTTACCTCCAATTTCAGGTTGTGAGAAACGGTCTCCAGAACTCCATTCACGTTTTACGTAAAATCCATGGCGTGGTGCGAAAATCGCCATGTGTAAATGAACCTTTGAATTGCGCCTTTGTTGTTATGGTTGCTAGCATCAACGAGATATAAAATATGGAGAGTGTAGCCTCACCACTTCGAAGCGAAGCGATTGGTGATCTCATCCCCAACCAGTAACCACCCACATGAAGGCACAGAATTGCGGAATCTTCGCAGGAAATTTCGTTCGAAAATTGGGAAGTTTCTTTGCGAAAATCGCTCTCAACGTCAGTGTTTCACCAAACTTGGTTGTTTTCAATTCATTCGAAAGCGAAAAAAATGTGGAATGCGAAGAAGAAGAGAAATCTTCCTTCAATTTGAGCGCAAGATATGTGAGTCCATTAAAGTTGTGGGTGAATTCAAACCCTTTTCATTGGCACCAAAATGCCTATGTTTGGTAACCATTGAACACCGTAGCGTTTAGTGAAATTGTAGAAGCTCTCAAATTTAAAGAAAATTTCGGTTCCATTCTGCATGTGTGGTTCTTTTAGGTGGCATAATTATTTTCAATAATTATTTTCAATGTGTTGCGATGACATAAAAATGCAACTCGCCAAGATTTTCCCATTTAATTTCATAGAGCAATTTCCTTTTCGTTTCAAGGGGGGCACTTACCTCATGCCTTTTGCATCAGACCGCTGCTGTCCATCAACAATCTATGTTAATATGTCGTTGGCTGGCATCTACGTATTTTGCAATTCATGCACGGAAATGGTATTTATTTTCAAATGGTTGAAAAAGCAGATATCGCGGATAGAGAAACCTCACTCGCATATATTTTTCGAAATTTGAAAGACATTTTAATTCCCAAAAGTGCCTCGGTAGACGAATCATGGTACTCCCTGATCTTGTAAAGGCCCACTTAGACGTGCAACAAAACAGGCATAGTTTGACAAGTGTTACCCATGCTTTGTCTTTTTCGAAAAAAAACTACTTGTGCATTCTTTCGTGCGAAAACTTTCAAGTTGGTCACATTTCTGCGATTTGGTAGATTGGCCGCAACTTCAGAGAAGAGAAGCCTTTTGCTTAGCGGGGGTGTAGGGTCATGGGCCTTACCTACCCATACATCCATCTTGCCATGCACCATGCCCTTTGAAAAAAATGACAATCGCTCCCAACCTGCGCTGTAATTTTTGTATTGCCGCTTGCTCAAGAGTTGATTGTTTTGACCCGCGACAACCTGACCACGATGATGCCCAGTTTTAAAGAGCTACATTTAAATAAGTGATTTTGCGCTTTTTCTCAAAACGAAAACGAATGTTGATTTTAGCTTTAGGCCCAATTTCACCCTGCAAAGCCCACTGATAGTCTCTGTTGGGAAATTTTGCAACTCAGCAGCAAATGTCGTTGGCACAAACCGTGGTTGCAATCAGCGAAGTGGTCCATTTCTCGAAACAACCGGAGCATGATCTGAGAATAGTCATGAGGACATTCCCCAATTTGTGGACGTGTAACAGAGGCATGTCCTCCATCAAAACCCAACCACGACTATTTATGATAGGGCATCACCCTTATTCGTATTGCTGCCTTTTCAAAACGAACGCAGCCGAGAGAGCTCTTTCGAGAAATTTATTCAATATCAGAAAACCTTTCAAAGAATTCGTCTGTCTGCGAACAACGTTTCGTTTTCCATTTTTCATTTCCCGTTTTGTTTGTTTGTATTTCCTTCTGAAAGTTTTCCGCTTCTTTTCCCTTCCATCCACAACTGGTGGAAAAGCTTGGATATGGAAGAAAGAAAAGGAGTCCCCTTCCAGTTTCCACCAATAGTTGCTGCAGCGTTTGCTGTCCCAGTTTCTCAACTTTGCTCCATTCTTTCGATTCGGTTCCATATCTCAATCTTGCACCAATTTCCCCGTCTTTTCGCAAATGTCGCCATTTCTCATCTCTTTCCCTCTCTCATACATTCCTCCCTCTCTCTTTCCCTCCAAGCCCTTTTCATTTCTATTCTGCACGTCTCTTTTCTCCCCGCACTCGTTCTCTCTCCCCTTTACCAGCTCTTTCTAATCTTTTCTTCCACCGTCTGTCTCAAGGCCCTCACGGCTCGCCCCCTGTCTCGCTGCACTTCCTTGCTCTTCTAGCGCATTAACGTCGTCTTGCAATGCAAGTAACTCCGTCGCAGTTTCTCTCAGATTTTTCGAGGTTTAACAAATTACTTTTCCGTCTTGCACTCCAATTCTTTGCTGTTCCTTATCTGTCTTCGTTGAATCCAGGAATCTTCCTTTTCTGGAGCTCCTTCCTTTTTGCTGACGCTCGCCCACAGGTCTTTCTAGCGGGTCATCTCCCATTGCTTTTTGCGAATTCATCATGTTTAGCGTTAATTTAAGGATGCCACTTTAGGCGGCTGTGGTGCAATTAATCACGCATGGCGAAGGCAGTTCTTGCTATGCCTTGGAAACAAAAACAACGCAGCGAAAATTCGAAATAGGTATTTATTTGGAAAAAGAGTCAGAAAATGGTACCTATAGCTAAAGACTAAGTATTTACAAAATAGGATTCGAAAGGATTATGCTGTGAAGGCAGGATGTGATGGCTGGGATGATGCAAATGTTGGAAAATTGTGGGTTCGGGGACATTGCTTTCAACATGTTTTTTCTCCCATTCAAAAAATGTTAAATCCGTGACACTGCTTCCCGTTCTTGAATTTGAAGCAAGGGGACTCCGATGGCATTGGTTCCAGTCCAGTGCAATGTAATGCCACCCGTTTTTAAAGCCATACTGCCCGAACATTGAAGAAAGAGCACTGATGCGTTATTTTCGAGAAGCCAGAGCTTGAATGAACTGCGGCTTCAGTGCATGATTGCCACACGCTCAGGGTTTGATCCTCAATATTCGATGTTGGGGACTGTGTTGAGGCTTCCGCAATGCTGGAGTGCGTTTGAGACTTGCGCTGGTGAAATTTCATCAATGTCACTACAGCCCAGAGAATCTCCATAATGCAATTTGGAAATGGTGTCTTGTTCACGAGGTTTCCGTCAAAGCCTAGACGTCTATACCAAAACAACTTTCGCCCGCTTGTGCATTCATGGAAAAACAATTATGGTACCTTTAATTCCTTTACACCTCTTTTTAACCGACAGTTATAACTACTGTCGCTCAAATACGGAAAAGCCCAAAAGTCTTTGGACATAGAAAAAACGAAAATTTGCTGTTTTCATTGGTCAAAGACTTTTGGGCTACCTAAAGGCAAAGAGAGGGCCCAGAAAAAGGTAAGGCTCAGGGCATATAAAATACCTTCAGATAGCTGCATATGTATTTCATCTGCGGAGCCATTCTGAATACTCGGGCCATAGGCGATTTTTTCAGATTTTTGAAGCACGAGGCAATGCAATTCCCCATTTCGTATGCGCCGCAAAACACATTACATGAAGGAATGCATTTTACAGCGCTAACTAGATGGGGAATAACATTGCCCGTGCCTCAAAAGTCTGACTAAAATCTCCTATGGCCCGGGTATTTTGAATGTCTGAGTATAAAGGACTCCTTTGCATAGAGTCGTCACTGCGCGACCATGATATTCTGGACTGTGGGCACACAGCGTTTTAAAGATCCTGCCTTTATTTCGTATTTCTGGGACAAATCTAATGATTTGCGGAATAGAGAAACGGCTCTTAACGAAGCATACCTACATTATTCTCGTAGGTCGAAAGATTTTTCGGTGTTCGATTACGGCTGGCTCAAAGCAGTGAAATCCAGGTCCTGATCCAACCTTGAAAGGGCCCACAATTTTCCAAAAAATCAAAAAAATCGTGATTCGCCATGAAAAACTATCGGAATTCATAAACTCTCGGAGATTTTGTCGGCTAAATTGTCTCAAAATCGGCTACATTGAAAAGAGGGAGTTATAAGATGAATTCCTAAGGCTACGCGCCGCAACAATAACTTAAAGTAACATTTTGGCACAGTTTTGATCTTGATCATATAGGTAACTGCAATTAATTGGTTTATTTTTACACAAAAACACAAAACGTCCATATCAACTCGAGAACCTCCGCACAAATTAAGTCACTTCCTCACTCACTGCATTTCATTCAAATCACCTCGTGTCTTCAGTCACAAATTCACTTGGATACAAAGCAGGTTTGCCCAAAAGTGAATTCGCATTCCGTTGCTGATATTAGTTCATGTTCACCAATTCAATTCGTGTCGCCAAATCGATCAACACTCAAAATACGCTGAAGGAAAATGAACTCTTGCAACGGTAACTGGTATGGGTAAAAATGTTAAGCGTATGAGAACTGATGAGAAGGTTATCATAAGAAATATGTGAAACTCTTTTCATCATACACTGTGTAAAATCTGGCAGCCGTATTTGTGTTTCGTATTTGTATTTGTAATTTGCATGTAGGTAGCCTACTAAATGCAAATATTTAAAATCACATTTAATTACACTGTTTCACAAATTACGTCTCCACCTCTTGAGTGGCATAAAACGACCAGAATAAAATTGGTGGCAATTTTGCACTGTTTTTATTACAATTTCACCAAATGGGGTTAAATTTCGAGGAAACCCCACTGAAATGTTGGCAATTTTTCCGGCTTGACTGATGTTGATTCTGCCGCCATTATTGGCGCAAAAATCATGAAACTTTACCACCAATTTGCTGTGGTCATTTTTCACCTGCATTGCAGAAAATAACTACCAGATTATTTACAGTGTATTCGATATCAGTCCATAGCATTCAGAAAGCACCAGCATAAAATGCTGTATAAGGAACACACGGAACACTAAAAACCATACCAATATCACTGCGATATGAATGTGAACAGAAAACCGCAGGAAATTCTGCAGTTAAAATTGTTTCGCAAATGTTCAGGGGTGGATTTTTGCAAAAGCTGAATATTACAAAAAAAAGCAAATATTTGCTTTGTTTATTTTTGCCTGGTGTTGGACAATTTCGGTTCCTTACAAAGATAGTGGTATAAATTTCCTCACAAAAGTAATTATCCTTCAATCGGCTGCAGCAACTTTCTGCAAAAGACTGGTTTTCTTGTGAAAGTGGCGTCAACTTTCTGCAATACCCATTTCCGTGGCGAGCAAAATGTCATTAAAGGAACAAAGAAAGTATCCCTGCTCCTTAAGGCTTTATAATAAACGCAAGGAGTAGGATTCTTTCTCCTTTGGAAAAGATGAAGAATTTTCCGCAGGACACAAAAGACGGATCAGTAAGCCTGTGGTGCCCGTGAATGGACGTCAAATCCTCGACGAGAAAATAATTTCGTATCCCAAAAGTAGGCCGGTATGAAAATGCCCAGCTGAAGGGTCGATCCTTTGTTGCCAGCCAGACAATAGCCGTTACCGAAATTGAGGTGGTTTTCTACGCTAAAATATTTTCGGCAACCTTTTGAAGTGGTAAAAGGATTATCGGTCTTTTCTGTCCACGGGCACTCTTTCAACGTTTTCAGAAAGGTTTAGCAATACGAGTCTCTAGTCCCAGCGGTAAAGTATTGATCCAGGGGAAAATTGTAGTCCGATTAAGTACTTTTCAACTTCTGTACACCAGCCATCTAGTTACCACTACACTCCATCTAGAATACGTCCTTCATCATGACACGCAAGTTCGATAATATTCGGACCGTTGACTGATATCCTCCAAGTACTGAGCCATCCTCCTGATGAGGGAACCGATTTCCTCCGAGAGGTCTCCCAATCGTTGTTCGCTCTCGTTGTACTCGATCTCAATCTCTGGAACGATAAGAAACGACAGAACAAGAACTTCAGCTGCGGTCGGGTCAAAGTTCGAATGCCAATCACGGGCATCCACGATGACGAACGACAGAAAGTTCGAGTCTGCGAAAGAAGTGCTTCGAAATTTCAATGCAAATCGGGTTGATTTTTGCTTGATGACAAAAAAATGTGTCCCTCTCCATGAGAACAGCTAAGACCCCAGTAGAATTTATGCTTGGCGGTGAACCATCTCTGTGATTGTACGTGTACCGTATAGTTACAGAAACAATAACGTTCTCATAAAGGGGATTTTTGTTGGCTTTTGGGTCGTATGGTTTGTTCTTGTGACAAAAGTCAGTTCCATGCAGATGCCAATTTCTGGGCACATTATCCATTTGTAGCGGTAATGAGCACGTAAACTATTTATTTATTATTTATTTATTTATTCAGATGGCTGCAAAATGGCAGCAAACAATACACACACAGAACAATTACAATTACGAAATTATGACAAGAGTTAAAATATTAAAAGTCTGGAGATATAAAATGAAACATCTTTACGCGTTGAAGCGGTCGTCATTAAAACCGAAAAATTGGATGACCCGAGGTATCAGATTCTGGATTTTTGCTTGCACATGTTACAAGGACTCTCCATTTTATTTTTCCTTTTATTTTTCCTTTCTATCAAACAGAATTAAGCTATTCATGTCGCCGGTTAAAGATGCATTTGGAGGATTGTTCATCAATTTTGAAACAATTTCAGAAATGCGTATTCAGATCAAAGTTTTGCGGTAGTTGATTCCATTCAATGATTGTACGGGGGAAAAAGGAGTTGCGGAACACTGAATATTTTATAAGTGGGTAGTCAAGCACATACTTATGTTTATTGCGTCTTGGTTCATCAAAGAGTTTGAACATGTTTGGAAGCTCGATCTGACACTTTCTCTTGAACATATTTTTTAAGAAATTCAGCCTTCTCGACTTTCTCCTCGCTGCCAGCGGAGGCAGGCCAAGTCTCAATGCATTTTCCGTCACACTGATGTAACGAGAGAAATCACTGATGATGAATCTAATCGCAAGTTTTTGCACTTTCTCCACTGCCTCAATATGCGACTGTAATGTCGGGTCCCAGACTGTGCACGCGTATTCAAGAATGGGAAGAACTGTGGTCTGAAAAGCTTTAAGTTTTACTTCTTCAGTAGCATTCTTGAGATTCCTCATGGCTACTCCCAGAGATTTTTTGGCTTTTGAAATAACGGAGTTAATATGCAGTGTCCAACTCAGGTCAGCGGAAAGGATCACCCCCAAATATTTAAAGGCTTCAACCTCTGGAATTTGAATTGAATTTATTTCATACTTGGCTGAACTGTTTCTATTGTTGCAGATGGATGTTGCTTTCCCGCGGCTAAACTTCACCACAGCACATTTTTCTACGTTTATGGACATTTTCCATTCATCACACCATCTACTGAGAGAAGCTATGTCTTCTTTTAAAGATAATGAGTCATCTTCGGTTCCAATACCATTGTAAATCACAATATCGTCAGCATAAAGTCTCAGGTGTCCTTTTATACGAGAAGCTATGTCATTTATGAAAACCAGAAACAAAAGCGGTCCCAGTGCACTCCCCTGAGGCACGCCGCAGTTTATGTTGATGCAGTGGTCAGAAATTGAATTGTCAAATTTGATCTTAGAGGTTCTGCCATCTAGGAAAGAGGCAATAAGTGATACGAGCATCGACGGTGCACCTGACTTTTTCAGCTTTTCTAGTAGTAAAACGTGATGAACGGAATCGAAAGCCTTTTTGAGATCAATGAAGATAGCATGAACTGGTGAGCCCTTTTCAAGGAAGGCGCAGATATCAAAGGTAAACTCAATCAATTGGGTCTCACAAGAGCGTCCTTGTCGAAAACCATGCTGGTTCTTGAAAAAGAAGTTCTTCTGTTCAAGGAATTCATACAGCATATGGAAAAGAATATTTTCAAAGAGTTTTGGACACACTGACACAATGGTGATTGGCCTATAATTACGTGGATCCCAGTATGGTGTTTTTTTCGGAATGGGTAAAATGAAAGTAGATTTCCAATTTGAAGGATACAAAGGAAAGCCAAAAAATCTTTGAAAAAAGAACAACAAAATATGGTACCAACGGCCTATTTAACAACTTAATTAACTGTGGATGAATGCCATCGGTGCCTGCAGCCTTTTTCGCCGGGATTGCAGCAATTCTTTTGCTTATAAAACTATCTGTGAAAAGTATGGGAAATGGTAGCTGGGATGGAGCAATGGCACGAAAAAAAATCATTATTTTGAATGCAATCACGCAGTCCACTAGAGGTAGCAGCAAGGTCCTCCGAAATGCTCCCTCCCCAGATATCATTGTCCCAACTTTCACGGGAATTGCGTGGACCGACCTGCGGGTTAATATTAAAATGTTCTGCGAAAATGGGTATGAAGCTATCAACCCTTGCCTTGGGCGATTCAATTTCCCTTCCATCTTCATCACGAAGAGATGTTGCCTCCGTTCCTGATCTCAGTTTTTTTAGATGAGACCAAAAACCCCTGGAGTAAGGTGTCTCAAACAATCCTTTCATATATGAAGAGTAAAGACGTTGGTTTAGGCTAGTGGTTTGCATGTCTATTGCATTGTACCGTTCAATATTTGCAGCACAAGGAGATCGTTTTTGCAATGAATTGGCTCTCCTCCTTTTTCGCAACAAGATTTTAAGCTCTCTGTTAACCCACGGCGTTCTCACATCTAAGCGGTTCGTTTTCACAGGGACAGTTCTCATTATTGAAATCAGCAAATCATACAGAAATCTCCACATTGTGTCAATATCAGAGTATGACGCAATGTGGGAAAATTCCATGAAATGCACATCAAGAATGTTTTCAGCAGAGCCAACGTCAAAAGCAGAGAATATCAGTCTGGTGACTGTGGTTTTGAATTTGCTATTGTCAAGTTTAACACTGAATGTAGGTTTATAGAGCACAGCAAAATGATCTGCAATACCTGGCACAATAGAAACATGATCAACATTGAAATCAAAGTTAGTAAACACCAAATCCAAAACATTGCTTGTACCATTAAAGTGCACTCTTGTTGGAAAAGATACCAGCTGCTTTAAATGAAAACAATCAAGAATATCAAAAAGGGAGGCCTCTTTTTCCGAAAGTTGTGTTGAAGCGGGATAGGCACTCTCCCACTTGATATTTGGCAAGTTAAAATCACCAGCCAGTAGAAGGCTGTGATCATGATATGTAGAGCAGACAAGGGAAATGACATCCTTAAGTTTCAACAACTGTTGTGGGCCAGCATTGGGAGACACATAAACACACCCAATGAGTAACTTTTCATTTTGGATGTTTAGTCTGCACCAAGTTATCTCTAAAAGACTATCAATGGAGACAGAAGTGTTTAATGTTCTAACTGCATCAACGGAGAGTGATGGATGGGCTGTTATTGCAACCCCTCCACCCCTGCCCGAGTTCCTATCAGTTCTATGGGTGGTAAGTTGACCAGGAAAAATCTCACTAGATTGAATGGTTGGATTTAGCCACGTCTCAGTTAGTAAAGCCAGGGCAGCATTGTGCTCTTCCATGAGGTTGTTAAGGTCACTCCTCTTGAAGACTGATACCACTGATCTACAATTTACAACAAGGATGTTAAAATCATTGATGTGACGAGCTGAGCTACCATTCATACTGCCTTGAAGTTTTCTCCTCTTGCCACTCGTAACTGGTATATCGGCATGGCTACTCACGTCAGATTCAATGGATATGTTATTATGCACAGAAATCATTTGGCTATTATCACAATTTGACTGCCTTGTGCTCACAAGTTCATATTCCATTGATAGGCACCCCCTCAACCAGGTCCAGTTTATCAAGTGCAGGAAAATAAACCGTGAAAAGAATTTCAATTTTCGGTGAAATTGCCTCATTGTCTGTTCAGACGATACGTCCCGGGAAGAAATTTTCTCGCAAGAGTTTGAATTGGTGAAATCTGATTGAAGGAGGAGAAAATGAACTACTATTGCTGCAATTACCAAAAAAAAAAATCCACCAGGTTTTTGACTGAGCTCAATGTCCGTATTTTGAACTCGCCACGTGCAATAAAATGATTTGCGTTTTTGTTGTGAATTGTGCATAAAAAGAATCAAAGCAAAGGCAAAAAATAGAATTGCATAATGAGGCCCAACTCTGTTGAAAAACGCATCTACAGGGTCATCCAAAAGTTCTACTCATCCCCAATGCGATACTGCCGACAAACCTCTCAGTTGATGATGGCATGACACCCGACCGACTGCTCCACTGAATGATGTTTCCATGTGTGATGCGATCAACGACGCCAGTTGCTTACTGCCAATGTTGTTGAGGTGAATGCCATCATTCCTCAGCATGGACGGATGGAAGCTCCAGTTTACATCCAGGATGTTGGTAATTCCAATGCTTCTGAGGCGATAGTGAAGAAAGCTGTTAATTTTGTAGGTCACTTCGGGGCTGATGTCAGCTCGCGATACCACTGCCGAAAAAACGATTTCAGCCAGAGGAAAAAGCACTTTGCACTGACTCACAATCTCCACTAAATTATTGCCAATCACGGCAAGCGGAATCCTCTTTGAGAGGTCATTCGTTGCGATATGGAGCACAATTTTGCTTGGTGAGAACACAAGGGCATCTTGACTTTGCAGAAAACGAAGCACAGTGAGAGTTGTCGCACCGGGTAAAGCAACTACGCAACACTTGCTGACTGCAAGAAAATTGGATAATGGGCGAACCATTGAGTCGCCTATTATCAGGAGTGAAGAGCCGGGGTCTCCTTCAGCACTGTAGAATCTTCGGAATTTACCGATATTCGTCTTGGCCCGACTCTGATTCAGGCCAATTCGTGTGGAGGCACATGAGCCGGTCGCCATTGATGGGCAACAGGCGACTTTTGCCGCTGGCACTGGAAGTTGGATTTGAGTTGGAGGCCGGCTTTGGCTTAAAAGTTGCGCATCATCCTGAAGTTTCCTCAGATCGGGGTACAATCGTTGCCTTTGGTAGGTGGGCGGACGAGTATGCGGCGCTTTGGGCCGGGACAAAAAGGACAGCCCTGGTGTTTCACTTGGCCCGAGTGATCGCGCACACCTGGTACCTGATGGCCCTCCGCTTGTAGCTCGGTTAACTTCTTGTGGATTTGGCCTATACCCAGTGTAGATAGGTCCTTTAGTTGTGTGATTGGCTGGTGCTTTATTAAAGGGCCCTGATGGCGTACTGGGCCTCAATATGGGTCTCGGGATACTGCTTCTTGGCTGACCTTGTGGGGTACATGCAGCCGCTGAGTTACCTGCATGCTGCCTGGAGACGTCTGTTTTGATCCTCTTCAATTCTGCTTGGACTTCGGCTATTTGGTCGTTTAATGGGTCAAGCGCTTGTGAAAATGTTGCCGAGCTAACGTTCTTTACAACAGAGCTTGATAGAGTTGCGACTGAGTTTTTGATGCTCTCCATTGCAAGCTCCACTGACTCAACTCTCGCAGTCAGGAGATTGAGCGAGTCAAAGGTAATAGAGTTGCTGAAGCCCTTGCGAAGAGCGAGAATGCAGTCATCGCAGAACCAGAATGAAATGGCACAGTCTTCAGGAAACCCAACACATGAGATGTGAAACCATGCTCTGCAATTGTTCAGTTTCAGTGCACACATGATCATATCACCACCACTGGAATTGTATTGGCCACCATGAACACAGGATGGCAGGCAATAAAGAGTGCCGTTGTCAGTTGGTTTAGCGCTATCCTCTGATGAGTTTTGCTTTGCACCAGTTTTGTTGGCCCTTTTAGGACCCATTGTGGCAGTCTGGGAATACACCAAATCAGGCAACGGTGATGGCAAGCACCTTTCACTTTCTTAGGCAAGAAGACAAATTTGCTCACGAGCTGTCAAGCGTTCTGACATTGATAGGACTATGAAGTCCCAGCGCAGGTAATTGATCAATTGCGAGTTTTGCACACCCTGTCCACACCTTATTATCACAGTCACAGTTTGTCGAAATGGCGAACGACGAGTTCAATGATGAATGAATGCTGCACTACAGAGAAAAAGGCTGCGTGAGGTGAAAGCAGCAAACCACACCAGCTCTGACGACTGCCGCTGCCGAACTGACATTGTAGGCTCTCAATTATGGATACATTATCGCTTCTGTGACTGTACACGCAGTCGCCGAAAACATCAGAACATTGCATTTCAACTGATACTCTGATGCGGGGCCATTTACGAAGACTCAAAGATACACGAGTCGCTGCAAGACGCATAAAATTCTTGAAATGCGTGAAACGTGGGAGAAGATAAAAGTGTACGAATATGCCCCAAAATTGTCCAGATCTTCGGAATTTCTGCAATGTTCTGAGTGGGGGATTGATGAGTCTTCAGATTTGCAAACATATGGGTCAGCAGATGATATAATGCTCACACATGACACAAAAAAAATTAACAAAATTCCTAGCGGAAGTCGAAATTTTGCTGTTGCTGTAAAGTGCATGCTGTTTAGACTCGAATTAAAAACCGAAGAAGCGAAAGACAACAGAGGACACTGTCCTGTCCTATGAACCGGCAAGAGCCCAGTAAAGCTCCAATCGTTAGCGGAAATAACTCCAGGAATTCCGTTTAGATTTGCTTCAGTAGCTCTGCAACTGCAGCAACTGTGGCCAAAAACAAAAAAAAACATCCAGGCGAATCCGGGTCTTGCTCGCGCCGGAAGAGAGTGCTTCGCCAGCAAAAAAATCTCCCCAAAGCGCCTGACTTCTTACTGGCTTACGTAGCGTTTCGAATCTATGGTGTGCAGGGGGCGCGAAAAGTCATTCAGGAGAAAAGGCAGGCACGTTTTTCCGGCCCGATGAACAGTACAAATAAAAAACTGCAACCGAGAGATACCAAAAATATGCTCGCAAACGATGCCTTTCAAAGAATCATTTTCAAAGACACCTAAAATGCGAACATTTAAAAATATGAATTTATAAAGGTAAAAATGAACAAGCCCAGTCTATTTCGCTAAAAACTAAAAACGTTTTCACTTTGCTACATTTAACGTGTTATTTTTTAGCTATGCTTGATATGACGTTTAGCTGTGACATTTAGCATTTTACTTAATACATAAGTACAACTGACTGTGGCAATTACTGCTGCAACTTCTTTTTCAATTTCGAAATTATAATCATTCTTTGTCCCGGCATCTTTCAAAAAAAGCTGAACTGTGGTCCGTCAAAAGCGCATGATTTGAAGTTTTTGCAAAAAGTTAGTTGTCTTCTAACAGACCATGGTATTGTTGCCATTGCTCAATCTTCAGCAATTTTGTGCCTCCAGAACAATCGGAACAAACAGGATCCAAAATTCTCGGCACGTACAACCAGTGCCGGATTTCCCTATGGACCGACTGGGACCTGGGTCCAGGGGCCCCCCCGGCCTCTGAAGTCCCTACTGGGGTGGCTTTTTCGCTCTCAGTTTGCCCACAAAATATTATTTTTTGCTTTCGATTTCCCTCGAAAGTGCCAAAGTTCAATCGGGGACCTCGGCTTCGACGCCCCACCAGGGGTCTTTTTTCTGCTCTGTTTTCCCATGAAATCCTATTTTGATTTCGATTTTCCTCAAAAGACACCACATAAGTAGGGCCCGAGGCCTCTGAGGGCTCACTCAGGGTTGTGCGGCCGTTTTCTCTCGCAGTTCAGGCATATAAATCATTTTTTTTTTCGATTTTCTTCCAAAGCATCAGTACAGTGGAGGTGCCATCAGCCTCTGCTGAGGGCCCCACACGGGCGGCTTTGTTTTATTCTCTCAGATTGTCCACAAAGTCTTTTTTTGCCTTCGATTTTCTGCCAAAGCGTCAGGGTCAGGGGGCCCCGAAAAAAACTGGGTCCAGGGCCCCATGCTCCCTAAATCCGGCACTGCGTACAACAAATGCAAAATTGTGCTCTCTATGGACCTTCAACCCGCTTTCCGTAGTATTGCTTTAACAAGCAGAAAAACGGGTGAGAACAGAAGTTTCGGCTTCACTTGAAACTTTGACTGGCAGGCGCTCCACAAGTGACTCAAGTCGGAGCAGAAACCACTTTATTCGTTCAGGACATCAGCGGAGTGTGGGATGCGAAAAAACTGAAAACATTTTGAGTACCCTGTAACTACGTTCCGCATTTTGCGCTATCCCGCATCTGCAGCCGCCTTTATCTGAGACTGCCATCAGGCCATGCGATCAGCAAACAGGCCAAACAAGCAAAAGAAATCGCCAAAGCGGATTTTGCTGAAGTTTTTCGTTTTCCCAAAACTTTGGTCTGATCTTTATTTTTCCGCGCGGCCAGATGCATTCAACAAAGAGCTGAATTTCTTTTCCCGATTGAGATAGGGCGATTAAAATGGCCGAAACGACCATTAATTGCCGAGCGCTGGGCGACTGAAATAGTTAAGTGATAATTGCGCAAGGCAGCATCAGTAATCATAAAAAAGGACCACTGCCGAACGATAATTTTCTCAAGACAGCGGATATTTCAGTTCTTTTAAATGATAGCGCCCCAAGAAAAACCATTTGCTATCAAGCTGCTACAAGACCCGTAACGCTTTCGAGCTTGTTACAGAAAAATTTCTGGTGCCAAACCATTGGGAGCTTCTTGCTCGATTTCAGCGTGTAATCAGTGCCACATTGTGCTCAATGGTCAAAATATGTATGTATACAGCGAGCGCAATCTTAAAAACCACAACACAGTTACATTTCCATTTTTCCAACATAAATGGCTGCACCAGGGGTGTAAGTCGCTTCCCAAACGCCTATCTGAGCATCTCCTGACACATTGGGGTCGCATGAGTGTCGGCATAAACCGAACCTGTTATCTAATCTCAAATCCCATAATTCACCGTCGAAGGAGTCTCGCTTTGAAATTGGAGCTGTTGGAAAACAAAAGCAGCAAGGTCCGGAAACAGTCCCCGTACGATGCAGCCATCTGTCTTTTTGCGCCCTTCTCTGCGTTTTACAGCAACTTTTGGCATTTTCAGCAAAAATTAGGTGTGGCCAGAGTTGAGACGACTAAAATCTGCTGAAGTCAGTTATCGGAAGTTCGCTCCAATGAAAAAAAAAATTCACAAGGGAAAGCATCATGACAATGCCATTCTTCTGGGGACAAGCCTGAAACCCCATTTACAAGTCACTTTTTTAAATTCAGCTGCAGAAAAAATTTGAGTTCAATTTTGACTGAGGGTTAATTTAAATCAAAATTAAATAATTGGATTTACTTTTATATTCTCATAAATTAGATTTTTTTAAACAATGACTTGTGAAAAAGTTTTTATCAAGGAAATCTATTTACTTCCTTTGCCAAATGATTGTTCATTACCAATTTAAAAACATTAATGTCAATCAATTGATAATTTTCTGAGATTTAATTTATATTTTCTTTGGTTTTATTTTAAATTTTAATTTTGTCACATTTTTAATTTTTTTTTAAATTTTTAATTTTTAAAAAAATTTCAGTTCAGAGAAACTCACGGACCCGCAAGAGAAAACTGACCTTGCAGTTCTTGGAGCCTGGTGATCGCCCCAGCCGAGAGCAGGTTAGCTCGCTGTTGCAGCTGTTTGGCCCTGTCCTTGGAATCGGCCGACTGCGAAGTCTTCTCGACAAGTGCAGCAGCTGCTTTTTCATAGGCGTTCTGCAGATTGCTGACGCCCTCTTGCGCACGCGACGCCAGCGCCGCCGCGAGGCCTGCTTCCCTGGCGGCGTCCTTGACATCTCGCTCGTTCTTGATGACCTGAAGTTGGAGCTCCCTCACTCGCTGATTCAGGATATCGACGTCAACTGATGATTGATTCGCTTTTTGTTGAGCGTCCATGCTTTCGCTTGTAATCTGAAAACGCAGGTTGGATACGCTATATGGTCGATTAATCGAGGGGCAGCGTCAATGATGCGCAAAGAAATGTCTCACACTGTGGCTCTACACGTATGGGAGAAAAAATCAACAACGTTCTGGCAACCGTCAAAAACTTTTTGTCTGGAAAAAAGTGGAGAAAATGCTCAGAACTGAAAAAATAACATCGCTGAATTTTTACCAATTGTATAAACAGCGCTGATGAAGGCAAGAATTGGGCACAAATTGACTTGGGACGTGGTGCAGTTGATGCCTTTTGACTCACTATATTCTATCCTTTTGACCAACGTCCTTTCTTTCTTCTTCTATCAAATTCAAATCTTGCTGGAACACGTTTTCGTTTTGAACCATGAACCTTCTCAACAGCTTGCCTTCAGAGCGGTGAACAGAACTGAGTCTTGAACTTGGAGCTGGCTGAAGCCCTTGTCTGAATTATTGACTCCAATCTCAAGGCAATGACCCATGCAGTTCCGTTCACCGCTCTGATTCCTATTGCTGTTGAGAAAGTTCGCGGTTCGAACCGAAAGTATGTTCCAGCAACATTGCAATTTATGATTGAAATCATGATTGAAATTTGACTAGGGGAAAAAATAGACGTTGGTAACAAGGATCGAAGATAGCGAGTCGACAAATGTCAAGGCCAGAACTTCCACTTTTGTCAAAACTCTGAAAAATCGCAAAACTCTAAAGATCGCATTTTTGTAAAACCAACATACTTCGATCCGAAAAATTAACTAGAAAGAAATGACAACGAAGTCCGCGAACTTCCTGGCTCACTCATGGGTATTTCCTCCTTGGTTACAACAGCTATGGCTACAAGTTGCTAACCTGATAAAGAACCAAATGCCGATACTTATACGATTGCTTACAGACCTGACGGATTATTCACGCGCGTGATCGTTACCCACAATGGATTCATTCTTTTAGGATTCTGAATCAAAACTGTAATTTGTCTGCCTATCTGCCAGTTGGTAAATTGCTGTGCGTTTATATTGCAGATGGATTCATGACTGTTATTGAATCAACGTGAATTACAGGATGCAATACGTGAAAAGCTAAAAAGTTATTTTTGTCCGGCTTTTCCCGTCACATTGCGAGACAGAGTGAAGCTTATTCGCATCAAATATGAGTAAAATAAAATCATCTAGGTATCAAACTCTCTTGTACCATGAAATGGCTTGATAAGAATCGTATTTATCAGACGATTTCAACTTTGACTTTGAAAGCCTGCACCCATAATATCCATATTTTGGCTGCGTAAAAATGTCACGTCCGATTTTTCCGTATCATGCTGAAGGCAGTCAGATTCACTGAAACCGCCCTCTGCGGTTTCTTTTCATGCATGCGACAACGTGAAACACCCCTTTGCAGAAAGTCTTGGTCATCTTGAGCAAGCGACAATGGCACTGCCTACAGTTTTCTCTCCCCTATAGCGGCGAGTAATCACTCTATTTTATTCGAAAATGTCCGTAGTGCCGAGGATTTCTCATCCTCCTAATGCAGTCATTTGGAATTGGGTTTTATTTCCCGGCAACGATATATGCAGTCGCAAGAATTCCAGGAGCCCTGCGTAGGCCTATTACTACACTAATCTCCAGACCACGTCGGTCACAGTTATAGTCCCAGTAAAAACCAGCAAAATACCTGTGTTAGATCCTTTTGTGTAGCACTTATTTCGTGCTTGGCATCCGAAATTGCGGCATCAGCTTTTCCCTGCGCCTCTTTCGCAGCGTCTAATGCTTCCAGGACACGTTCGGCCGTTTGCAGGGAATCCTCGGCCACCACTCTGTCGAAATACAAGAAAACAAAGCCCTAGAAATCGATTTCAAGGAAAAGGCTTACTTCCGCCGGACCCCAGCCTGGCAGGGACGAACGGGACACGCACGCAACGGCAGGTTTTGTGCGAAGCCAAAATCAAGGAAAGCGATTGTTCCCTGGATGCTCCCTCCCCGAGAGACAAAATAGCTTCGTTTTTTTCGCAAGATCCGTGATCCTTTTATTTATTTTTCTCAACCTTTTCAGGAGATGAAACCCAAGAAAGCTATATTGTGCCACAACCATCTGCGGGTACTCTTTAACGGGTACCGAGAAGTCACGTTTGCGAAATTGGAGTTAGTATTCGAATGTACAGTGGCAAGGAAATTTATTGTCTATCAGACGGTGTCGTTGTTTTTGGATTTTCGGGGAAACCTCATAGCCATCCATATTGGTTTCCTCTAATTGATTTGAAACACATTTCCGTGCAATAAAATCACAATTTTTGAACCTGAAATCATCACAATTCTCACAGACTTCTCTGAAATTTTGAAAAAGCGGCTTGTATTGTGGAACGGAAAAATTCAATCACAGCAGCTATGTTGGCTCAGTTTTGTTTGGTGTCATTTTTTCTGGTTGGGTTACGCTTCCTGCAGTGTTTTTTCCTTGGGGCGTTTTTCTGACCATGAAAGAAAAAAGAAAAAACACTGCAGGAAGCATAACCTAACCTAAATGACACCGAACAAAACTGAGCGAACGTTGCTGCTGTGATTGAATTTACCGTTACACAATACATTCGGCACGAGTAATTTTCTCGCCATTGTGCATTGCCCCGCAGATTTTATCGAAAATCTACGGTTCTGATATTGCCCCCTCATACCCATAACTTCTACACGCCTCTTTATTCCTCAAGTTTCCTTCGATCGTATCGGTTTCTCACTCCCCAAAAGGCGAAACCCCTTGCAAAAAAAATGGACGGATACATCTGTGGGATTTATTCCAATAAAAAAAAAGAAGCTCAGAGGTCAGGAGAAGTATGATACAATCAGACATGTCCGTGAGAGCCTTTCCCACGAATTGAAAAAATGGAACCTCTTCAGCTGTTTAAACAGCCACGTGTTGCGCATCCAATTTTACTTGAAAGGCGATCCACAAACGAAACCTCTGTATTACCTTTTTAACTTGAGAGCATGCTTGAAAACGACAAAATATTCCCCACAAACACCTGAGAAAATCCCCAGAAACAGATATACTGGGTAGCCCAAAAGTCTTTGGCCATAGGAAAAAAGTAAATTTGTTGTTTTTATCAAATTTTGGTATCTGAAACTTTTACTTGCTCCAACCATGGATGTCAAGACTCGATCGGAATTACACGTGCACATTCAGGGATGCCCAAAGCCTTTAACCACATCAAAAAAATCAATTAGCTATTTTTATTGTATTTCGTGATTTGTGACTTTTTCTTGCTCCCACAGCGGATGGCACCACTTTATTCGGCGCTAAATTTCCGATTAAAGTCTTGACGTCATTGGTTGGAGCTTGAAAAAGTTTCAGACCACAAAATGTGATAAAAACATCAAATTTACGTTTTTCCTATGGCCAAAGACTTTTGGGCTACCCTGTAGAAGCCCGAAGGAGTTAAACCAGACGAGGCATCAGCTTTTTATTGCATATTCGTTTCTATGTAAAATGGCCAATGTTTTCACTTTGTGAACTGGTCGAGAGTCACAAATGGTTGACCTGATTTCGAAAGTGATATCAACAACAAAGTTCTGCGCTGAAATGGTTGCCAGCTGCACAATAGAGATTAATTTGCGACAGTAACAATGGACATATAAATGTATAAATGCACCACTGAGACAGACAGTGACAGTTCTCGAACGAAGCATTTTCTTGAATTAGCGAAACACCGCTCTTGACTTTCTTCATTGCTTGGAAAACAACTTTCGCTATAGAATTTCCATTACCAATGATGCCACAAGCACTCATCTTCGACATGGCATGGCACTATTTTGCGCACCAATCAAATATAAAGAAGTCAAATTTTCATGACACAAATCTATCGTTCGAAATACAAGCAATCGGCCTCTGAGCTGTTCACAGCAGCACGTTCAACCAGATGCCTATTCCCCGCAGCGAGATGCAGTATTGGTATACGAGGTCAAAGAAAAACGGCCGTATAGCTTGAAAAATGGCCAATTCTACATTCAGATGCGACTTCCTCAGCGATGGTAAAGGTCTGAGTATGTTGTTGTTTATTGAAATAAAATTTTCCAGCAGAAATATTTGCATTAAATTGGTTATTTTTCAACCTCGGGGGTGCAGTTATGGTTAGTGGCTGGGGAATACGGCCGAAAGTAAATAAACATTGAGACTAACTTGGCTCTATCAGCTCTTCCCTTGAGCTGGGCAGCTCTTCTGAGGTCGGCCGATGTGGCAGATAGAATTGAATCGATATCCGTCAAGGCAGTTACAGTTTGATTGATCTGTTGTGCAAGCTCTGTTATTTGTTCCGGTTTCAGAGAAATATCCTTATCGAGAACCTGGGATAAAAAAATGAAGGAAAGCTGCGGTTAAGAAACCCAAGTAGGGAAGATAAAGTGAGGAAATGTTGGGTTATTTTCTGTCTGCTATGACGCATGATGCGAAAGTGTGAGTTTTACCGAGACTCGGTTAAGTGTGCCGCTATTGATTGTGCCGCTATGGAAACTTGAACAGAAATGTCTAAAGAGATATTTGGTGATAAAGTGACGGGGGAATTTTAAGATCATTTTCAATGCGTAAAAAATGACCAAGATACCCAACTAAAAATGGGCCCAGGTGTTAAAATTCAGAGAAACTATTTTGGCAAATTCCCATAATGAATTAATTGTAAAATTATGGGTCACGTGAGTGAATGGCCAAAAATTCAGATTATGTCATTCAATATTTGAAGTCGTTTTCACCGGCACAGGGCACACTGCCACTCCATTCCAAAATCAGCTCCTACAGATAGATTGCCCCTGCCTTATTTCATTATTTTCGCCCATAGTGGGCAATATGGTCTCTGGCGGTCCCAAATAAAATAAACATGGCAAAATAAACATTAAAATCTCTTAATTCCTTCAGCGTCGTTTCGGGGAGACTTCACACGCCAGAAGACCCTATTCACATTCGGCTGTTGGGCTCTGCGCTTGGTATCTTGCTGAGCCGATCAGCCACACTGGACTCCAGTTCGGTGGACGCCAATGATGGGTCTCGCAGCTATCATGAAATGACGTCGCTGAGTTATCTGCACATTTGGCAATGCCCCCAGCAAGTGATCAATATAAATGACCTACATGGGTATTTCCAAAACGTACTCGTACATGACAACTCCGCACAGAAACAGCCATGGTCTTACCTCCTGGGCCAGGGTGCGTATCTCGGCCGGTGAAGCTCCCTTCGCTTCCAGAAATTCTTCAATTGACGACAACACATCCTCAATTTCGTTCTCGACAAGTTCGGATTCGTTCTTCGCCCTCTCTGATACCTCCAGAGCCAATTTCGCACTTTGGTGCGCCTTGTTTGCCGATGTTCCGGCAAGCGTGACCTGAAAACATTTACGTAAAATGGGTCAGTATGGCAGATGTCCGGATCAGATGCGCCTAGATTTCGAAAACCTCACACACAAGGTGGAGTTCACATGCGATTGCAATCAAAATTTTCAACATCATCTACGTGTTCAACTCATCCGATAGCAAAGAAAAACACCTCATGCATGTACACTACTTTACAAGAGAAAACTTTGGCGTATCGCCATCTGGTTTGGTGTTTTCGTATGTGTTTAATGTTCACAATATGGATTATGTCTCAATTCTATGGTCCAATCGTGCCAAAGTCCTGCTCACGAGGCTTCTTCAGAAATTTCCTCAGATGTTTACTCCACCCATATTTGACTTTTTGGGCCCAGAATAGAAGTTTTCGGCGCAATTGTTGCAATGGAATAACCTTCTGTCAACATCGGCCTGCACAGAAAATTCAAAATACTATCTAAATTCCCCTCTTCCATTCCTTTATGGCGAACATTTACAAGATGTATACAGAAACAACTTACCCCCCGGAATAACTCCTCCACTTCAATAGCCTTGGTCTTCAACACCTGCTCGGCTTCCTGAGCAAGGTCGAGTGACCCGTCAGCTTTCGTGACAGCGCCATCATCGCAAGACAAGCCACCACATTTACCACATTGAGCGCCACCACACAAGCTGTCACACGGATCACCAGATCCATCACACACCTGTGATGAAAAAATAAACATTCGTAAACCTTTATGTGGTTCATAATCGTTCGAAAAGAAACTTAAAATGCGATACGTTTGTAAAGCAGGAATGCTGTCACTGAACTGAAATTTTGAACATTTTTGGGAATTTGTTGATGGTAGAGGAGCATCATTGGCCTCCACTGCTTGCTTCTGTCAAAAAAGACGGTCGAATTTCCTCAAATATTCAAACTCTTGATGCACTCGGATCAATCCGAATGCTCAAAAAGTCCCTTCATATCGCATCACACTTCACAGAAAAATGTCCTTGCAACCAAATTTTACACACATCACGAGCAAACTTGAGCAATACGTCATACAATGTGGGACTTGATAAAAACGTGACCTGAACAGGTTTATTCTTTCTTTGAAAGTGTACGCATTAGCAGAACATCATTGACGGCCTTCGAGATGGGTTTGATATTAATTTAGATGTCGCCATAACAAAGGGTGAAAAAGATAAAAGACCCACCACTTGGTGGCCAAGCATACATACATATACACAGCCATTCTAAATACTCGGGCCATTGGAGATTTTTGTCAGACTTTTGAAGCACGGGGCAATGTTATTCCCCATCTATAGCAAGCGCCGTTAAATGCATTCCTTCGTGTAATGTGTTTTGCGGCGCATGATAAATGGGGAATTACATTGCCCCGTGCTTTCAAAAGTCTGAAAAACTCTCCTATGGCCCGGCTATTCTGGATGGCTCCGTATGCGGTATGTCACCATATTCGTTGCAGTCGTTACACATCCATCGGACAGCGGGATTTGAAATTCTTGCAATGCCCAAAACTCTTTCGACCTGAAGATTTTTCTGGAATCTTTCCGGGAAAATCAGCATGACCAGCACTTAGAGATTGCTCAACTTGCTCCCAATGCTTCCACTGTGCTAAATACCTATGATATTCATTGAATATGGAGCGCAAGGATCCACAGGCCTCCCCGGCCGTGTTCCCCATTGCAACGTCTCCTCAGGTTCAACTCAACAGCCAGTTCAACAGACCGATGCATCCTTCGCAACAATGGAAAGGAATAAGCCTTGTGCACAGAATTGAAATTTTCCCATCACGTATCTCTGCAGTGAATTGGCTATTGGGTTCAGCCTGGGGGCGGCCGTATTCACCATGGCCGCAATACGGCCGTTCTTCTTTCGTAACAGATACTGACCAAATCGTTCAATTCGGGAATCGATGACTCCAAACCGAGCAGTATTTCTGAGAGATCCTTCAACGATTCGGCGTTGGTCTCTTGCGTAGCATTGAATCCCTGTCCGAATCGCTCACTTAGTGCTTCGATTCTTCGCCTATTTCGTTGAGATTCAGAAAGGATGGTGACACTGGCGTCGACCTTATTTTGGGCCAACTGGGATTTCCGTCGCGCTTCCCGGGTCAAGTTAAGGGCACCTGGAAAGTGGAAAACGACATTTTAATCTGAGGGGGGTAACCCAAAATTTATAAAATTTAAAACGATTTTGGAGAAATTTTTACATAACCAGGGTGCAACCAAATTTATTTAAATTAAAATGCCTGAAAGTTCCCGAACCTTTTCATCTGGAAAAGTTCCGAAAAAATTAAAAAAAAAAATTTGTTTTTTGGTAGGTTTAAACGAAAAAGGCTTTGGAAATGAAAACCAAAAAAGAGTTTAAAATTAAGGATTTGGTAAATGTCAATTGAACACGTGCATCCCTTTGTGTGGACAGGTGACCACTTCGCTCAGCGAAAATAACTTTTCCAAAGGTCTCTATTCGGTTGAAAAAAGATCTTTTTCTTGTTCCATGAAAAAAATGTTTCCCCTTCCCACAATAATTGTTGGAAACAAAAACTCAAACAAAGTCAAATTAAAATTACCAAATTCTCTAAAATTGGGATTCCCCCCCCCAACCCGAATTAAGTGCAATTACCCTCCGAATCCAAATAGAACCTTTAATTCTGAGTTAGTCCTTCAAGTGTTTTCAGAACTCATCTAACCTTCAACGTTGGCTTCCTGCAGCTTGGTTGCGTTGTTCTGCAGATCCTTTGACAGTTGCTTTATCAGATCGACTCTGTTCTTCAAATCGGACAGTCCGAAACCAACGAGTTGGTTCTTCTGCGTCGAATTGTCAATCTCGTTGCTGATATCATCCAACTGACTGGTTGACTGGCTCAGATTTGTTCTGAAGAACGAAGAGAGCAAAGGTTGAAATTGTCAGCTCATCGGTGAGAAAATTGAGGCCATAATTTTGACAAGGACATGACAGCAAAAAAAACACAGCGTTATGCTGAATCTTACAAACATAACTGGTAAACCGCAAACCAGGCATGATATGACGAGAAACGGACAATTTGAAAGCCAAGATTACTCAGACTGTTTGAACTGTAAGATGTGCCCGTTCACTGGATTTTTTGAGATATTTTGGTACGTAAAGTGTTAAACAAAGAAGAGATACCTAACGGAAAATTTTTGAGGGTTTTGATGTGCTTAAAATGCAAAAAGAAATGAATGGTCAAAACCTGGGATGAAATTTGCAGAAGACAAACCCATTTAAAGAGATTAATCCAACGAAAATGCAAAATTGACGCAGCGAACCTTTGAGGGCCGCAGCCAAGTTGTTCCCTTGTCGTAAGCCAGGACCTAGTTTGTAAGATTGATTGTGTTCCGGGACAGGAAAACCCCGAGAGGAATAACTGAAATCACTACCTAAAACACATCAAGAATTTGCAGTTGATTGAGCTCGTTTGCCAAACTTGTTCGAGAGTCCCATTTTCCAGCCGTCCCCATTACAAACCCTTGGTAGGACCACAGAACCAGTTGTGGTGTTTGACGCACGAGTCACCAAGGCTATTTTTTTCTGTAGAGAACAAAATAACGCCTATAAAAGAAAAAGGAAGGAAGACTGAAGGGACTCGGTACATGAAATCTTGGCAAGCTGTAAAAAAAAGTCTACTCCATGTGTTTCTTCTAACATCGTGCCTCCTCCAATATTTGAATGGAAAAATTGAAGCAAAACAAAATTCAGACAAAAATATTAGGATTAAAATCCAATCATATTGATTCCGCAACTAATGTCGTTTGGGAAAATTCAATTCATTGATATTTTCCGAATGGTGCATTGCAAGCAAACCAACATTACAAAACTGAAACATGAACTTTTTAACACATACCCACTGTTTCGCAAATGAATCATTCCTTTGCCGTGTTTGGACAAAACCCTTTACGATGTACAGCTTTCAAAATTAATTTTTTTTCTCGAGTAGGTACCTACTTTCGGCATTCCATTTCGTAGAATCCGTGAGTGTTCTTATTTCATTTGCAGAACAACCGAAAGGCAAAATGGCAACCGAATCCAAAATGCTCCCAAAGCATAAATTTGGAGAGAATAATTCTCTTGGAAAACATTGGACTGGACCTTCACGGAGAATATTTTAGAATCACCAATTTTCCCAACTCGAAATGGCTTAAATGTTTGGCTTTCAGATTTAAGAAAGCAAAATGTCTCAAACTTCTCACCCGGAGGTCTCCAAGAATACATCCCAATTTCAAAGCATTCGCCACAAGGCTGGCAGTGTGGAGCATACCAATGAAAAACGGGCACATTCATCGCAGTTATAACCGCCGATTCCGGTACACAAACGCAGGTTCCATTCTCCCGGTTGCACTGGTCGTCGCCGAACCTCGTGGGCGCATTACACTCTAGAAAAAGGGAATGATGCCTTTACATAAATTAAAAAACAACCTGGCCGCAAAGGAAAATTTTTTTTAAAAATTTGGGAACCCCTTTTATTTTAAAAAAAATTTTTTTTTTTTTAATTTTTCCCCCAAAAAGGGGAATTTAATTTTTTCCCAAACCTGAAAAATTCCCCCGGGGTAAGGGGGGTTTAAAAAAAAAAAGGCAAATTTTTTCCTTTTTCCCGGGGGAAAAAACCAAAAAATTTAAAAAAGAAATTTTTAAATTTTGGGGGGGGAAAAAAAAAGGGCCCAAAGGCCCCTTTTTAAAAATTTTTTTTGAAAAAAGGGGAAAAACCCCCCCCCTTTAAAAAGAAAGTTTTTTTTTAAAAACCAAACCCAAACCCCCTTTAAAAAAAGGAATAACCTTTAAAAAAAATTTTTTCCCAAAAGTTTTAAAAAAATTTTTTTTTTTTTGGGGGCGGCCCCCGGGGGAAAAAATTTTTTAAACCAATTAAAAAAAACAAAAAAAAATAAAAAAAAAGGGGGAAATTTCCCCGGGGTTTTTTTAAAATTAAATTGGGGAACCCAAAATGCTTTTTTAAAAAATTTGGGGGTTTAAAAGGATTAAGGGTTTTTTTAAAAAAATTAAAATTTTGGGTTTTGGGTGGGTTAAACCCGGAAATTGGAAACCCTTTTTTTGGGGGGAAAAAAAATTTGGCCAAATTAAAAAATTTTTTTTCCTTTTTGGGTTTTTCCTTTTTTTTAAAAGGGGAAAATTTAATTTTTTTTGGGGGTTTTTTCCCGCCAATTTTCCTTTTTTTTGAAAAAATTTGAAAAAAACCCAAAAATTTTTTTAAATTGGAAAACCCCCCAAAACCTTAAATTGGGAAATAAAACCCCCAAAAAAAAAAAAAAAAATTTTTTTTCCAAAGGTTTTGGGACCAAACCAAAAAGGGGGGAATTCCCAAATTTTAAAAAAAAATTTTTAATTTTAATTGAAAAGAAGGGTTTTTCGCTTTTAAAAAAACCCCTTCCCCCCCTTTTTTTGGGAAAAAAAAAATCAAATCAAAAAAGGGAAAGTTTCCCCAAAAATTTGGGGGGTTTGCCCCCCCCCGAATTTTAAAAAACCCCCCCAATTTGGAAAAAAGGGGTTTTGGAAACTTTCCCCCGGGTTTTGGGCCTTTAAAACCCAAAGGGGCCCCCTTGGTTTGGTTGGGAAACCTTTTTTTAAAAAAGGCCTTTTTTAAAAACGGACAATCCGAAAAAATTTTTCCTGGGAATTTAAAATTTTTTTCCTTTAAAATTTTTTCCCCGGTTTGGAAAAGGGGAAAAAATTTTTTTAAAAAAAGGGAAAAATTTTTCCGGGGAAAAAAAAAAAATTTTGAAAAAAAAAGGGCCCCCGGGGGGAAAAAGGAAAAAATTTTGGGAAAAATTTAAAAGTTTAAGGAAAAACCCTTCCGGTTTTTTTGGAATTTTGGGGGTTTTCCCAAAGGGCCCTTGGGGGTTAAAAAAAGGGGGGTTTTTAAAAAAAAGGAAAAATTAAAAAAAAATTTTAAAAAAAAAAAAAAACCCCCAAAAAAAAAAAAGAAAAAATTTAAAAAAAAATTTAGGGCCCAAACCAATTTGAACCCTTTTTCCCCGGGGAAAGGTTTTTTGGGGAAAAAAAGGGGAAAAAAAACCCCCAAAACAAAAAATTTGTTTTTTGGGGGCCCTTCCCCCAAAATTTTTAAAACCTTCACTTCTTCCAGCCGCTCCTCCATTATTTCAAATTCCCTTGTGTAGGCACCAGCAGAACCAGTCTGCTGGATGTTTGACGCACGAGTTACCAAGGCGGTAGTTTTGTCTGTTGAGAACAAAATAACGACACTATAAAAGAAAAAGGAAGGCATAAAAGACACCTTAATTGCAGACTGAACGACTCGGTGCATGAAAATCTTGGCAAACTGTAAAACTTCTACTCCATGTGTTCTCCGGACATCGCGCCTCTTCCAATATTTGAATGGAATTTTTGCAAAACGTTTTGCAAAAAAACAAAATTCAATAAAAACTTTTGGGATTAAAATCCGGTTCCGCAAGTAATGATGTTTTGGAAATCTCAATCAATTGACATTTTACCGAATGACTCATTGCAAGCAAACCAACATTGCAAAACTGAAACACCAACTTTTTTACACACACCCACTGTTTCGCAAATTTGCCGTGTTTGGACAAAACACTTTATACAGCTTTCAAAATTATTTTTTTTCTTAAGTTCTTTCATCATTTCATTTCATAGAATCCGTGAGACTCATTTCATTTGCAGAACAACCGAAAGGAAAAATGGCCCAAAAAACCCCAAACAAAATTGGAGAAGGAAAATTCTCTTGGAAAACATGGAACTAAACCTTTCAGGGAATATTTTAAAAATCACCAATTTTCCCAACTCGAAATGGCCTTAAATGTTTGGCTTTTCAGATTTAAGAAAAGCAAAATTTGGTCTTCAAACTTCTCACCTCGGAGGTCTCCAAGAATGACATCCCAATTATCAAAGCATTCGCCACAAGGCTGGCAGTGTGGAGCATAACCAATGAAACCACGGGCACATTCATCGCAGTTATAACCGCCGATTCCCGGTACACAAACGCAGGTTCCATTCTCCCGGTTGCACTGGTACGTCGCCGAACCTCGTGGGTCGCATTTACACTCTAGAAAAACGGGAATGATGCTTTACATAAATTAAAAAACTAACCTTGGCCAGCAAAGGAAAAACTTAGAATTTCAATACTTCCCAATCCTGCGAAATTTCATCTTATCAAAACCAGAACGACATACATGGTGCACATCATAGGAGTAACCTCCGGAAAACCCACTATTATCAGAAGATTCCATGATTTTGAAGCCGATATAAGGGTTTACAATCCACCAATTCCTAAGTTAGACCGTGTGTGATCTGTCTGCTTTTCTGAATCTGTCTGCTTTTCTGCCGAAAACCGCCATGTCCAAATTCAGTCGCTCGCCGTGTCCAAAGGAAACTGCACAGACTTTATTCAATGAGGCCACGAAATGCAGATCCCTGACTGTCGGTTTTAAGATAAAATGGTCAGGCGATAATAGAACCAACATTCGAACCTCCGTCGGCTCAAGTAGGTACAAAAAAAGAATGTGAGCATACTTCCACTTTTGAAAATAATTTTATAGATCCTTTGCAGTATCCGCGCCGTCAGAAACTCCGGTTGAAGAAATGTCGCCGAGAAAGTCTGATAAATGACGGTGAATAAATTTAAGTGGGAAGTTCAGTTCCTTGTTCACAATTTTGTTCAGATTTGCTTTGTCCCTTTGCTGCATATTACAACACTTCAGTCACAATCTAGATAAGTCTAAATGATTGTGATTGTTGCTTTAGAACAATGTGTGCTTAAATGATATTGGCGTGAGTGATGTGCAAGTTTCTTCCGAAACACCAAGATGGAGTCCGTTCAGAATGACAAATGTCAATTTTGCGAAAGACACGCATATTAAAATTCTTGCTTACCAAAGCATTCCAGGCGTGGATTCCCCCAATAATTCTTTTGGCACTGGTCACACCGTCGGCCACCGAAACCAGGTTTACAATCGCATTGACCATCGAACTGAAAGACGGCGAAACATTCAAGAATTTGGCGTTTTATGCGGATACGAAAAGTGCATAACATTGTTTCCCACACATGGCTTAATCTTCGAGAACTCCAAGCAAGAGTGTCCATGTAACGCTCCACAAGCTCTTTTGCCCCTTCGAAATTCTGAGCATAATTCATGAAGAACACCATTTCATTGCCCAAATTTGCAGAGGAACTATTTTAAGCTTTGCGAAACGCATTTTTCATGCACACCTATGCAAACGTTTTTGTTCATAAGAGCTCGGTTTCAAGGTTTCAAGGAATCCCTGTTAAACAAGGTCAGGAGTTGGAAAAGGCCAAAATCAGAGAAATTGGCTGCACTCGTTTGATCAGCATCGCCTCAGGTGGGACTAATAAAACTACAGAGTTATTATCAGCATGAGCCTCAAAATGTCATCACGCTTGTGTAAGGCGTAAAGCTGCATCAAACTATGTTGATATTAGATGGCCCCAGTTTTTGCCATATTTAAGGTAAATTGTTTACAATATACGTGAACAAACAAAAATTTACCAAACTCTTTTGTATTATCACCATTTTTAAACGCATAGGTTACACAGGTTCACATAACGATCAGCAAAACAAACTCCATTGAAACCAGAAAGAACTCGTACATCTGAATGCACTGAGGTGGGTTTATGTGCAAATTTCGATAGAAAAAATACAGAAATTTCGATAGAAAAAAGACACAGTATCTTACCACGTTGCACTGCTCGGAATATGAACCCAATGGGTCACAGTCACACGATTCACATCCTTCACCACTGGCCAGCTTCCAGTGAAACTCTTCGCACTCGTCGCAGGATAGTCCTCTGACATTTGGTAGACAAGGACATTGGCCAGTTATTCGATCGCAGGGTCCCCTGTCCTGAGCTGTGCCCAGAATGTTGCAAGTGCAGCCTGTGATCAGAGGATAAATGGAAAATATGGCAGAGAATTCTGAAATGAATCAAAAATTCTTCCAGCAACCCTCCCACAATTAAAGAGTAGAAATGGCACCGTTCACCACTAAAAGAAAAAAATGTGAGTTGTTGCGGTGAATAAAGCAGACTCTGCAAGCCAATGTCAAAAAATTTTAAATAATTGTGATGAATGATGCCGCGAATTCGTTGCAAGGCATTTGATGATCCGTCATTTATTTATTTATTTATTTATTTATTTATTTATTATTTATTGAACATTACATCTACAAAATGAGCTGGTAGATGGAAAAAAAATCAATGCAGAGCACTTTGTCAGATATTCGAAAAAGCAAAGGTGAACGCTAGCCTAAATAAAAGACAAAAAACGATTAAGAACGAGCAATAAATAAAATTAACAGAACAAACTTTGATTACGACCTTGGGCCTTGATGGTCACGGGAAATTTAAGCTAGGCATTTAGAGATTAGGGAAGAGTCAGGAGGGAGGGAGTTCCACTCTCTTATAGTTCTAGGAAAATAAGAATTATAATGGATTTAGCACAATCAGTGGGGCAACAAAGTGAATCCCGTTATCAGTTCTGCGCTGCGGACTTCTGAGCACAAATTCGGAAGGAACTTTGATTTTGAATTTCGCACAAATAATCTTGGAGAAAATTTCAATCGTTTGTCCTGTCTGCGCTGAGCAAGGGGCGACAGCCCAAGGGATTGTATGATTTGGGACACACTGGAAGGGAAGGAGAACTCTCCAGAAATAAAA
Organism: Sinentomon sp. SZTP_YWyxl; assembly: GCA_030068105.1. Taxonomy (NCBI): domain Eukaryota; kingdom Metazoa; phylum Arthropoda; class Protura; order Sinentomata; family Sinentomidae; genus Sinentomon; species Sinentomon sp. SZTP_YWyxl. The sequence continues at coordinate 44,192 of JASGXE010012388.1, forward strand.
CGTGCTGCTCTTCTCTGAACCTTTTCAAGTGCGTCGATCTGCCAGTGAAGATAAGGGTCCCACACAACGCTTGCATACTCAAGAATGGGCAACACCAAAGATGTATAGGCTTTCAATTTTGCGACCTTCGAGGCCAAAGACATATTGCGTTGAAGAAGACCAAGCACTTTTCTTGCTTTGGCAATACAATAACTGACATGTTCATCCCACTGAAGGCTTTCTTGTAAAAAAACGCCCAAGTATTTGAATGAGGTGACTTTAGGAACAGGTTCGTTTTTTATAGAGTATGAAACGTTGGAGAGGAGTTCTTGCGATGCGACTCTGGGCCTTCGAAAACACATGAAAGCGCATTTTGATGAGTTAACACTCATCCCCCACTTAACACACCAATCCTGTATTTTTAGCAGATCATTTTGAAGGAGCTCATGGCAAATTGCGATCTAATTGGGCAATAGATAACGTCATCCTGAATTGTGTGTGCCCTATTGAGGAATGAGCCCCTGACAAACAATCGGCGCTGCAATTGGTAAAGCACATTAAGACGTGACGAGAAACTCACAACCCCTGACAAACAATCTGCGCTGCAATCGGTGCAATGAATGAAGATGTGTGTTGCATTCGCCACGAATCAGTTGGGAGCGAAATGATGAATCTGTGCCCCTGAAAACAATCGGCGCTGCAATCGGTGCAATGAATGAAGATATGTGTTACATACGCCACGAATTAGTCAGGGGCGAAATTGTGAATCTGTGCCCCAGGCAAACAATCGGCGCTGCAATCGGTGCAATGAATGAAGATGTGTGCTGCATACGCCACGAATTAGTTAGGGGCGAAATGATGAATCTGTGCCCCTGGCAAACAATCGGCGCTGCAATCGGTGCAATAAATCAAGATGAGTGTTGCATACATCACGAATCATTTAGGAGCGAAATTGTGAATCTGTGCCCCTGGGAAACAATCGGCGCTGCAATCGGTGCAATTAATTAAGATGTGTGTTGCATACGCCACGAATTAGTTAGGAGCGAAATTGTGAATCTGTGCCCCTGACAAACAATCGGCGCTGCAATCGGTACAATCAATGAAGATGTGTGTTGCATACGCCACGAATTAGTTAGGAGCGTAATTGTGAATCTGTGCCCCTGGCAAACAATCGGCGCTGCAATCGGTGCAATAAATTAGGATGTGTGTTGCATACGCCACGAATTAGTTAGGAGCGAAATTGTGAATCTGTGCCCCTGGCAAACAATCGGCGCTGCAATCGGTGCAATAAATTAAGATGTGTGTTGCATACGCCACGAATTAGTCAGGAGCGAAATTGTGAATCTGTGCCCCTGGCAAACAATCGGCGCTGCAATCGGTGCAATAAATTAGGATGTGTGTTGCATACGCCACGAATTAGTTAGGAGCGTAATTGTGAATCTGTGCCCCTGGCAAACAATCGGCGCTGCAATCGGTGCAATAAATTAAGATGTGTGTTGCATACGCCACGAATTAGTCAGGAGCGAAATTGTGAATCTGTGCCCCTGGCAAACAATCGGCGCTGCAATCGGTGCAATAAATTAGGATGTGTGTTGCATACGCCACGAATTAGTTAGGAGCGAAATTGTGAATCTGTGCCCGTGGCAAACAATCGGCGCTTCAATCGGTGTAATAAATTAAGATGTGTGTTGCATACATCACGAATCAGATAGGAGCGAAATTGTGAATCTGTGCCCCTGGCAAACAATCGGCGCTGCAATCGGTGCAATAAATTAAGATGTGTGTTGCATACATCACGAATCAGTTGGAGCGAAATTGTGAATCTGTGCCCCTGGCAAACAATCGGCGCTGCAATCGGTGCAATAAATTAAAATGTGTGTTGCATACATCACGAATCAGTTGGAGCGAAATTGTGAATCTGTGCCCCTGGCAAACAATCGGCGCTGCAATCGGTGCAATTAATTAAGATGTGTGTTGCATACATCACGAATCAGTTGGAGCGAAATTGTGAATCTGTGCCCCTGGCAAACAATCGGCGCTGCAATATGGCGTTGTGAAAAAAAACTCCGGACGAATTTCAGGTTCTTCCAGTTGTTTAATGTTCCAACTCTGGAAACTGAGATCCTTGTCACAGACACGAAGACAGCTCGAAGTTGGTTGAAATACATCATTCTTTAGGGGGGACTATACAGTGGCCACCTTCGGAACTGTTAAAGTGAGACAAATGAAATTTAGGGAATATTTTTGGTTCATTCTTGGGATCTTACAGCCACAGTTTAATTTTTGAAATTTGACTTTGTTTAGATGCCAGAGGTCATAAGGTCAAATTTCGTAAGAGCATATAGGAATCCCTACTCCTTCCACATCTGGCTACATACAGAGGTCAAATTTGAGGTAATGGTGTCAAATTCATGCCTTTACACTTAAATGATCTCATATTTGTATTCCTTGTCTCAGTTTTCTTGCGCCGGATGACACAACTCGTAAATTTGACGGAAGCGGGGGAAGAATTTCTTCTGTAGCTCGTTCCTCTATTTCAAGTTATGTAATCGAAATTCTGAAATCGTTATGTTGTTGGGCATCAAAAATGGTCCTAAAAATACAGTTTCAACCTTCTAGCTTGATCCGTCAAAACATGAAAGCATTTTAGTGACAAAAAATTAGCATACAATCAAACTGCGGAAAAATTCAATCAATGTTTTGCTGAAAATGCTCCGTCACTTTAGGAATGCTCGCTAAAAGCAGGCATACCTTTTCAATCAGTTGCAGAAACCGCTGGAATCAGCAAAGTGCAAACATTATGGTCCAATAAAAATCAAATTTTGGCCAGAACTTCAGATTTTCAGTATTTTAACCATGTTCCCCCTCAAAGCATCACGTTTACACTTTCTTTTATCACAGTCCCCAACAAAAAATTTGTGCTGCAATCGGTGTAATGCATTGAAATGCGTATTGCATATGCCACGAATTACTCAAGGGCAAAATGGCGAACCAGAAACTCTGACAGGCAATCGGCGCTGCAAATGGAACAATGGAGAAAAACGCATGCAGCAAAAAGAAGCGGTGCAATTGAGAATCTGTGCCCCTGATAAACAATCGGCGGTGCAATAGGTAAAAGGCATGATGACGTGCGTTGCATATTCCGTGAATTAGTTAGGGGCACAATTCATGAATCCGAAAATGAGAGAACGGACAGGAGAGAACGTTACCTGCACACAGTTGGTTGACAGCATCGCCGAAGAATCCAGCCTGACACTTCTCGCATGCCACTCCTTCTGTGTTGAACAAACAGTTGATGCAGTCTCCTGTTTTCGAATGGCAGTTATTCGGTTTGGATATGTCGATGTTGTTGTTACAGCTGCACGGCTTACATTTGCCACCTGGTACCTCAGGCTCTCCCCAGTAGTTGTCGGCACAGGTATTGCAGCGCGGACCTGGTTGTGGCGATTGGGAAAGTGCATTGAATCAGACCGGAATGAAACCATCTTCAGCTTCAATCACACTTGCATTGATTTGAGTGCGAAAAATCGTCGCATATTTCTTCAAACTTCACCCCAAAACACTGTCACTGTTGCAGAGAAGAGATATTTTTCCTGGTCATTCACATTCACGAAAATATGGTATTTCGCCAAACAGCAAACATTCACGAGATTTCAGAAGGAAAGTGTCACCCGATAAGTTGTCTGATTGACAAGCTGATCGTAAAATTTGGCTAACAGAATTATGAACCCTCCAACAGTGGACACATTGCTGATAATGGTCAAGTTGATATGCCAATACTGGGCGCTTCAGTGAGTTTTCCGGGTTATTTTTGCAGCTCTATCGTCTGTACCCTTGTTTTTGGTGTGTCCTTTGACTTGTAAGTGGGTGTGATGCCTCATCAATTTTGGCTTAGTTTTTCCCTTTATTCAGACTTGTGTTCAAGTTCTCATCGTCTTTTATTCTCATTTCTCCCTGCCTTATTTAGCACCCTGTTCCACTGATTTAAAATAAAAGATATACAGATTAAAGCAAAATCAGAAAATATATTTTACATGTTTTCTGCAAGCAAAATCAGCTCGCGTGGGCAGGAGGAAAAAGTCAAACACCCTTGCAGCGCATATCTCCACCCATCATATGCTACTGCCGCAGAAACAACCTTTAGGACACAACTACAAATTCCAGCCCTGCTGACTTCTAACCTGCATATCCTTCATAACACTCGCAAACCACGTCCTTTGTTCGTCCCTCCAAATAGCACCTGTCTGCATGCGAGTGACCACTGTCAACGGTGTCGGGGCAAGGGCAAATTCGACAGGGAATGTCGACGCCCAACCTTGGATCACCATAATATCCTTCCAAACACCTGATTTGAAAAAATAGAAGCAGAGTTATTTTGTTGAACCACTGAGGATTACAAAGCGAGACTGGCCTGATGCTCAATTCAAACCTGTGTCGCCAATACATTTTGAGTTAGTTGGGAGTGATCTGAGTCCTACAAGTGACTTGGCAGTGTCTTTTCTTCTGGGAATGTTTTGAATCTTTTGTGTTTTTGTGACATTTAGAATTTTTTGTCATTTGGAAATGTTTTTTTTTTTTGTTTGTGTTTTAAGTAATCAGTGTCTTAATGTTTTTGTGTCTTTTGAAATTGTTTTTCTTTTTTGTGTCCTTTGGAAATGTTTTGTGTCTTACATTTGCTATTCTATGTGCATTGGAAAGAACACATGATTAGTGGAACCGTCCTCACGATTTTCCATTGGTTTGACCAGAGTAGAACTTGCGAATCTAGGTGTCATTTTCCACGAGAATTTTCAATCTGCTTCATTTTTCTTCGCAAATCGGCTTTGGCTGAAACATATTTTTATTTTTTGGCTGAGTAAACTAACCTTTCGCAAGCTGATCCGGATGTATGATCCCTGCAGTCGATGCACTTTCCAGTCTTCGAGTCGCATGATTCGGTGTGGCTGTTGCATTCGCAGATCTGACACGAAGGGAAATTCCAATAGCCTGGTTGGCAGAGATCACACTGCCTTCCGTATGTGTTCGGTCGACAGCGACATTGGCCGGTGTTGACATCGCAAAAGTTGTCTAGGGCACCGATTGAGTTGCATTCGCAAACTGTTGGATCAAAAAATCTCATTTGGTCACTGATTCTAAAACCTACCCAATGAGAAGTCAGGTGTGCGCGAAACTTCAGGGTAAACTCGAAATAAAAATGGCAACTTGGGATTGGAATTATCAGATGAAAAAACTCCTCTTTTTATGTTCCAGTTGAATATCCCATTTTGTGACGAAGCTGATTAAGTCCGTTTTTTCGGACATCTGCCAGCTAATTTTCGCTGCATTGTAAAAGAGGTAGAGTACGAGTCAAAAAGCAGTAGTTGCCTTGCTATCGTGCTAGACAATGGCCAGATGTTGCCTTCCACTGTGGCGAATGAGAGCGCCAATATGAAAAAAGGAGAAATTGAAAACAATAAAAGGCTTGATGTTGTGTCGTTGCGCACGTTTTCAGATTTAAAATGCACTTGTGAAATCAGCTACATCAAGCGCGAGTACTTCTATCAGCCGCATTAAGGATTCGAAAAACTCCTATGTCAAGCTTCACGCTTCTTTTTCTCCACCAAAACAAGGCAAAGACATGGGCCCACAATATCTGTTGCCACCGGAATAATTGAATCGATTTTTGGAAAAAGGGCACAATTCCATTCATATCGTGTGGTTGTGGGATGATAGGGAAAACTTTGCCATTTTCCATGGAATGATGCCTATACGTGCTCGTATGTAAAAACCGCATTGTCCACCCCTTGGCTCTTTGTCACAGAAAGGTGAATGGAATGCACCAAACAATGCCGATGCAAATTGCAACAAGACTGCATGACCTCGAGACCGCCAAAAAATGGAATTGTGCCCTTTTTCCAAAAATCGATTCAATTTTTATGCAATTCACATGCTTAAATTTTGAGGAACCGGATGTGAACTTTCTCTGCCCCAGTGCCCCAAAACCTTGCCTGATGACCACGGTTGCTGGCAAAGAAGATAGTAGGAGCCAACGTGGGAACATTCGAAAAATGGTACTGAGGAGCATAAAATGAGACAAAGATTACATCAAAGCTAAATTTTAGCAAGCCCTTACGTGAACAGCCTTCCGGCCCAAAAGCGTAGGTTCCTGGAGCACATCGATCGCATCTTCTCCCAGCAACGTGAGGTTTGCATTGACACTGACCACCAAGCGGATCGCAAATCGAACTGATCGATCCGGTGGGATCGCATTGGCAATCAGTTGCACCATCAAATGTGTGAAGGCCGATGCTTACCAACGTTGGCAAGCAAATATCAGGTATGGTCTCGTGCTTCATGGCACCATAGTAGGCCAGGTCACAACGGTATCTTTCAAACTCCCGACGTCTGTACTCGTTTGGAGGAGAGCCGACAAGGAACGGTATCTTATCACGTCTTGGAATCAAAAGGACCTGAGAAAAAAAAATCAAAATCTATGTTGAAGAATGAGTCAGACAAAGACGCACACGGGTATGTAGAGAGAAGGACTGCTATTATGATTGTGCATAGAGCCAATACAAAATTTATTTACGATTGCAGTAGATGGATGGGATATTATACTCGTGGATTCATTGCATTTGTAATGATTACATGGTGATTGCGGTTTAATTGCGCGGAA